>JAQGBH010001848.1:0-28628 GCA_034698265.1 Sminthurinus aureus
CAATCCAGTACAGAGAAGGGTGCGGATTGTCTCTCAGATGCTGATGAAGTGATCAAGAGGTCAAGCGAGTTATACAAAAGGGCTTACTGTCTTAGAGCCCGCTTTTCAAAGTGCTCTCATGATGTGAAAAAACACCTGTTTGTCTCATATTTATCAAATATTTACTGCTGCAGTCTTTGGCTGCTCAGTAAATCTCAATTAAAAAAAATTCGTATAGCGTATAATAATTGTTTCCGTATTGTTTGTGGTTATAGAAGAGATTGCAGTGCTACTTTAATGTTTAAAGAAAATGATGTTAAAAATTTCTATGAATTACGACAACTAGCTGCTAGGTCTTTGATTTATAGAAATCTTTTTAGTCATAATAATTTAATAATGAATTTAATTAATTCTAATACACATTATGATTCAAATTTATCTTATATTTGGCGTGAGCTCTTAAATGTTTAAAATACTAGTGCTAAAACTTTGATTTTTTTATGTGCACATGATTGGTTTATTCTTGCTTTGTTTTTGACATTTTGTTACACTACTATTTTTATTCTGATTTTTGTACTGTATTCGACATTGTGATTTGTTATACATTTGTTGTACATTTGACTTTTTGTGAAAAACATATATACGTATCTCATAGACTATGTTGTCTGCCATTGGAATAAATAAATAAATAAAAATAAAAGTGCAAATGTTATTTGTTATAAAACCATTCTCATAATACAATTTGTCATAAATGTCATTTTTCTTTGGGTACTTTTGCTCAGAAAATGAAAATTTTAAAAAGTAGATAAAGACTGAAGTTACCCTCAAGTCAAAATCAGTCTCTATTTTGTATTAAGACTCCATGATCAATTGGCACAGGTTTATCAGTGGAATCGGTCTTTTGTAGGTACAATACACGCTACTGATTTTTTTCAGCTTCAAAATCGCCCGAACAAAAAAGTTTTATGCAGAGAGAAGATTTTTTGGTCATGATCATAGTTAAATTTTCACTACATTAAAGATTTTTTCTGTCTCATTTGGAATTTTTGAAAAAATCCAAAACTTTGCAACATGCCAAAAGGCACTTGGAGGCATTCCTTTTTTATTTTTCAAACAGTTTTATTGCACTCGGCGCCTTTCGGGAGCGTTTTTTCTTTATAAATTTGCAACAACTGAAATTCAAGGGCAATTTTCAATATGTTCCCCCAAGGCTGGAAATATTTGCCGTATGGCTGAAAGTAGCCCATGATCTGAAGTAATTTTTGGAAAAATAAAATTTTCCGGTTTCGTAGACTGCTGGCTGCAATCACAACTTTCAGCTTTTGTCACTATTTAAATTTCATTAATTCGACATTTTTGTGTTGCTACGGTTTCGTGCACATTTTTGTTTAGTTTGCAACATTTATATTTCAAAGTTTCAAATATAATATTCCGAATATAAGATTTGAAGTCGAATAATATTCTGAAGAAATATTCGACCCATATTTAAAAAGTGAATACTGAAACACGAAATATTTTGTGAATATTTCGTTATCTCGATGTGCAAGTAGTTTGCGTCTTGTGAATACTCAGCTTAAGTCGAATATTTCTGATGAAACTTTGGAGCATCGATTGTAATACATCGTGAGGCCCAAGTACACGAGCATTTCTCTTTAATTCTTCATTGAGCACTCTAAACTGAGCATTGTTGCTCAGTTTAGAGCACAAAGGGAAAATTTGAAACCGACTTTCTTTTCTTTTATCACTGAGAATTTGCGGATTTGCATTGTGATATGCACAAATCAAAACATGATTTAGAATGACTTTTTGTGCCAACACGAAAGCAAAGCCTCCTCGTCAGTTTCATGAAGAGGGTGAAAGCAAGAGACTGTGGAATGACTGGGAAATGTGCATTTGTTGTGCTTTAAAACCAGCAAATTTCATCGACAATTCGAAGAATCCAAAAGCTCAAAATGATTACGCCCCTTAAAAATTGGTCACAGTACCCAAAGAATTTTGTGTTTTTACGCTCACTTGTTCATAATTTAAATATCATAATGATAGTTATCATAAATGTCGTTTCTCATAATTAATTCTCATAAAAAATTGAAGATTGCATTCATTTCGCACATTCCAAAAGGAAATAGGGAAATTATTCTGATTATCGACGTAGTAGTTGTAGAAGTAGTTAGTTAATGGTCTTGTTGGATGGTCCTCGCGAAAAACGCCCTGAACCAGGGTAAAAAGTTCCTCAACTTCCTCCTCCGGTACAAATGCTAATGCAGAGAGACATCTCACCACCTGTCTCACTTGTGTTCCGTCTGCGGAATCCTGTAGATACAACTCCAGTAATGCAGGCATCTTTTGAACATGCTTCCATACATTTTGAGTGAGATTAAACAGACATGCAGAAACTTGAAATTCATCAAAAACTTCTTCCAGAGCTGATTTTGCTGCGAGTTCAGAGTCAATGATGTTGAAATTCGGATACAACATGGATCCACCACGAGAAATAGCCAAATCTCGAATTGTGAAAAAAACGAACCGTCTTCTTATCTTATTTGATTTTCTTTACATAGATTATGCATAACGCTGCCATGCAGCTAGTTCGTGTCGGCATATGCTAACGTACTGTGTGTATTATGATAACTAACATTATGAGTAGTGGTTTATGAAAAAAGGTTTATGAAGAAAGGTTTATGACATTTGGTTTATGAGAAAGAGAAATTATGATAGATGACAATTTATGACAATTGACATTTATAACTAAAGGATTTATAACAATGGTTTTATGAGAAATAACAACTTATGACAAATTGTTTTATGATTTAAAACATGACACGCGTCTACACCTATTGCATCAACATTACCGACAAATCTAATCCTTGTCGACGGAGAGATCCATATTATTTATTTTACTAAATTACCACTTACTAACATAAACCTCGGATTCTTACAGAATCAACTAGAGTTATGTATATAATAAAGCATTAGCTACAAATAATTCAGTACAGATTACTATTACATCAAAGTGTCACAAATCACAAACACTATAAGTGCGCCAAATGTGAAATATACACACAGTATACAAGCAACATAAAGGGATTTCTAAAAAGACACACAGAAAAATCAGAAACACTCTAAATATCTGTGTAATGTGTAACAAACCTTAAAATGGAGGTGTACGAAAATGTACCTCCAAAAAAAGATAAAATAATGACCAATCAAGCTGTGATTGGTGAAATAAAAGAAGTACTCTTCTTTCCCACCCAGCTCTAACAACCAGGGAAAGTCTCGCGACCGGTCAAGGTCTCGCAACCCACCCAGCTCTAAGAACCAGCGAAAGTCTCACAACCGATCCAGCTCTAACAACCAGGGAACGTCTCTTTTTCCCGGGTGTTAGAGCTGGATAAGTTGTGAGACTTTTCCCGGTTGTTAGAGCTGGATCGGTTGTGAGACTTTTCCCGGTTGTTAGAGCTGGATCGGTTGTGAGACTTTTCCCGGTTGTTAGAGCTGGATCAGTTGTGAGACTTTTCCCGGTTGTTAGAGCTGGATTGGTTGTGAGACTTTTCCCGGTTGTTAGAGCTGGATCGGTTGTGAGACTTTGCCCGGTTGTTAGAGCTGGATCGGTTGTGAGACTTTTCTCGGTTGGTAGAGCTGGACCGGTCTGGATCGGTCTCACAACCGATCAAGCTCTACCGACCGGGAAAGTCTCACAACTGGGCAAAGTCTAACCACTGCGAAAAGCCGAGGTCCGAGTAAGTTTTATGCACATGATTATTCATTTACAGAACACATCATTATTAATTCTTGTGTTGTTTTTAAATACATCTACAGACACGAAAAGCGCCGTTACAGCCCCAGCTCTAGTTGCAGCAGCAGATCCACAAGCAGAAGCAAACACGGACCCAGCCCCTCTCAACGTAAATACATCAAAAACTATGACACCGTTTGTATTTTGATTGTTCAAACCTTTTTATAACTAAATGTCCAATTTCTTTCTCCTGAATAGATATGTCTAATCCACCTTCTCATGTGGCGTTGACTTCTACGGCCCTTTATCCAACTACAGGTCCTGTCAGGCCTCCAGGCCACGGCATAATACTTGGCTCGGATACGGCAGACTCTGACCACCAAGTTGCACCAAGGGTCAACTCATCGTCACGATCTCATCGGGTGACCGTGCCAGATCCAGATCTCCTCTATGTAAGTACACTTGTAAATATATAACATGACCTTTGTACCTTTATTGTTTTCAATTTTTTTAAAGCTAAACCGTGAAACAAAGACGAATGGTTGTTATAAAAAAGACTGTTCTGTATAGCACGAACCACGGCAAGGTTATCGATTGCATCTAGTTCTAGAGCCACGGATCCATCCAAAGCGCACAAGTCTCCAAGAAGCATCTATTCATCATCGGAAGACTCTGACCAGGCTCATCCAAATTCACAGGATGTCCGAGTCCCAATGAGCACACCTGGTCCCCCTGTCAAGGTCCACAGCGAAACCGCTGGCCTGATGCGAAATTAGATGGAAAGTATCGTACCCGTGGACAGATTAGGTAAGTACATTGTTCAGTGGTTTTTTTAAAAAATGAAAAGCAAACACATTTGTTTTGTCTCTTGTTCACTGTGAAATTTGAGAATTACATTTACTCTTGTTAAATTCACCTGTTTGTAGATTCTCTCAATCCACAAGTACCACCCAAGAAAACAGCAACGACATCAACAAAGAATTTGGCTTCTAAACCAGTGACAATTCCTACAGGTAATACACAAGTGTAACTTTTTTTAAAACAAATAAAGAAAACTTTGCACAATTTGATTTATTTGAATTACATTTTTAGCATCAGAACCATCAACTTCAAGAGGGGTAGGAACGCCTAATCGAGGGAGAACAAAGGGTAAAGCCGGTGGTAAGTGATCGGGTCCAATCACGAATTTGATCAAGAAAAGATATACAACATGAAAAGACACTATTTTTTGTAATTTTGGTTTGTTTAGCAACGACGAAATCAACCCACAAGTCCTTTGCGGTTGATACTCTGCACAAACGCACCAAAACGCTTTCAACATCTGTCACGTCAAGTTCAGAAAGCGTTTCAGATGCATCACGTAAGCACATTTTTTTCTTTTATATTTTGCCAGAGAGAAGGGGGACAGAAAGGCAGAGGGACATTATTTACACAATGAAATCAAAGATTTCTTACATTCACAAACCTATTTCTTGCAATCAATTTAGCAATAACCCAGACAGAGCCGTTGAGTATACGAACGGGTAGAAGGGCTAAAGTATTTGCAACGGCAAAGATTGTCGACATAACAGAAAAGGAGCAGGGTAGTACAACTGAGTCACAAGACTCCTTTGTCCCTGATAACCTTCAACTTAAGAACAAAACTTTTTTTTTTCGTTTTTACATAAAAATGTTATTGTATTCTAACCTAATCCACATCTAGTCATTTATCAATTCTGTACAAAGTAAATGTCATAACATTGATGTGGGAGTCTCTTTAGAAAACGGGACAAAAGCTGTATTGCAGCTGCAGTTTCTTGTGGTACTTGACCATCAAGAGAGAAACAGGGTACCGCCATGACATCGTGGACCACTGAACCATCTGTCGTCCATTTGAAATCTATTTTCAACAGTTTAAAGGCGGAGAGTATGTAATTTCTATAACCTCGGATGAGATTTTTCATGGGAAAAATGTATATCTATCTGATTTAAAATACTACTAATATAATACAAATTGTTATTTTTAATACAATTAAAGTTTAAAATATAAACCACAAGACTTCATCAGCTTCAATTAATACATAGCTTTTCCGGTTAATTCTTAGTAATGGTAAACAACGTTTGTATAGGTACCACGCATAAATTACGAATAAATACTCACTTATCATGTGATCTATTTCGATCAGAGACTGTGTCTCGAAAACTAAAACAAGAGACTCTCGTCTTGTATTACCTCAAGTTCTTTGTTAAATGACACTACACTAAATAGAAATAGAAATAAGAAATGAGCACAACACAATTAGGTCCACTTTTAAAAGGATCTACACTTTAAATTATAAGTTATAAGCACTAAGAAATAGCTAAGCGCATCTCTCAGGTATAACAATAAAATTAGCAATCAGCAATTATAACCACGATGCACATAAGAAATAAGCATCTTTAACCTATACCTATAATGCTACCACTTTCCTCTTCATTCTACGAAAGGAATATCATTTATAATTATGCACATACACACTTGTAATAAATATCATTAGCAAGCATAAATAAAATCCAAATTTATTCCACGAGAATAAAAATTGGCATTGTAAATTTCCAAGCTCTACGGTATGTAAATTCATGTATTCAAGCAATACATACCGATATTTGTAAATACTGGACATCATAAGTCACAAGAGCTGGACCACAACACACATATACACAAAAGCATACAGCTCCTAAGAACTAAATATTATAGCAAATAAGCAGAAGCAAAACCAAGGAGTAAAATCCTAAATTTGAATCTCACCACAAACTTCCGCTACTTCGGGACCTCGAGTTTGAGTCTGCAAAACTAACTCAGACTACTCACAAAAAAAAATCACAAATCACAAACAATTTAGCTAGTAAAGAACTCACAGACAGCATTCCAAACCAAATACAGTTAAGACAAGTGATAAGGAAAATATTGATAATTGAAATTAATTCCTATAACACACTAACTGTGAAAATTAACTCCAAGCAAAAGCATGTCTGACTCTGAGTGGAAACCATACCCGCAATTTCTCCATAAATTTTCCTTCAACGAAATTGTAAAGGACCAACAAAACCAAGATTTACGAGTATTGCGAATAAGGAAAACCTCCACTCAAATAGTTCAATATAAATTAGAAGTTTTAAATAAAAACGCCATCGCCGAAATCATCGAACCACTATTGCACAGTCATCAGGTACACCATACCCATATTCCGCGACCCTTCAGACAAGTTCAACCAACTCGCCGTTAGTAATTAGTAAGAAATACTTTTGCACCAAGAATTTATAGCATTATGCCATTAAGTCCACCACAATTTCATATCGGTCATGCATTGGCTAACTGACAAAATTTACATAGTAAAATTCGTTTATTTAAATAGAACGAAAACCAATTATCTATATGATTGCAAGGAATTTCAACCATTTCATCCACCATTCCTGTACAAATTCAGTATAAACGAGATCGTAAAAAACCGTCAAAATCAATACTTAAAGGTACTACGAATTTGACATGGTTGACAAATAAACTTTATGTCATACCGAAATCGTACTAAAACCAATTATTACATAATATTACGTCAACTCTTAACAACTAAAGTACTAATATGTTTACACGGGAATCAAGGCAACAAACAATTGTTACCAGTCAAACATTTGCACAACTTTAGAAAGTAGAAACCACCAGGTCGCCGAGTCCCCATGAGCACACCTGGCGTACCTGTCAACGTCGAAACCCCTGGTCTGATGAAAGGTCGGATGGAAAGTATCGTACCCGTGAAAAAACTACTGTGGTCACCAGAAATGGAACAGATATAGTAGTATTTAATTCAGAAGAAGCAAAACTATGCGACATTATAGAAACCGGAATATGTCTAATCCCAACACACGGCAGTGAAGATGTCGAACAGGTCGAATGTATCAAATCCTTGTTTCAGGTTTCAGTTTATTTTCTTCATTTTCTCCGTTAATTCTGTACAAAGTAAAGGTCATAAGGTTAATGTGGGAGTCTCTTTAGAAAACGGGACAAAAGCTGTATTCCAGCTGCAGTTTCTTGTGGTAATTGACCATCAAGAGAGAAACAGGATTTGTCCATGACATCATGGACAAACTTTATGAAATGCATTTTACATATTCTCTAATCAATATCTAGTAAGGACATAGGTAATAGAGCATCGTTAGCCGACGAATACTACACAAAACTTACTCTTCATTATCAAACGGAGGAAAATTATAGAGAAGTATGCACACAAACTTGCAATGCACATTATTAGCAAATAAATGCATGATATGCACAACTTTCGTTACTCGATACTGGAAATTCCAGTGGAAAAAATTTTATTTTCGTGGCAAAGGACGACTGCGTATATAAATTTACGAGTAAAAAACCACAACCAAATATCAAAACCACATAGGGAAAGATATCGTGAAGTATCCAGGAAAAAAGCATCAAAATAAAAGTCTTTCTGCATCGAGCTAGGCAAAAATACACGTATCTTCGAATTTCATTCGAAGCTACAAAAGGTACGAGCCAAAAGCCGGCAGTTAGAACTCAATAAAGTAAAATAACGGAAGATTCAATTAATCATTACCCGTTATTTTAAGTAGGTGTAAAAGTACGTCATCCACTATCAGGTCATACGTTTTATATTACCGAAACAACTTTACATGTAAACCAAATACCCAATTCCAATATATATAATATATGGATAATAATAATGATACGCATAGTTAATAGGCAATAACCAAAGGAGTTTAATCTATTTTACAGTTATAAGGTAGAAATTAGTTCATAGACATAGATCTAAGATAAACCTTCCCTCATAGCATAAATAACTCAAGCTCTACATAATGGAAAAGCAAATTGAGAAATCTATTGTTTGCCAAATATGTAGCACCACAATGAAACTAGAAAACTTAAATATGCATATGACAGAGTGCAGACAAAGATTTGATTCCAACGTGTATCGCCTCAAGGTGTTGAACACAGAAATAAGATGCCTTTTCAGCAATGCGACTTATAAACGAATTGAAACATCATTACATCACACAATAATGTGTATAAATAAACATCTAGAATCCCGAACCGTTCAAAACGAACTTCAGTATGTCAATTCCATTCTAGAAAAAATGCATACACGAGATATAGAAATGGTAAACAATATCCGAATTCAAAACACGTCAGGGTCCAAGTTTACAAGTTTAGACTTGGTTTTCCCCATCGCTAACTCAATAGTTGAGTTAGATGGACGATTTAGTAAAGACTAAATATCCGATTAACAAGATAAAATACTCATTTAATCTCTGTATAAATAAATGTAAAATGTAATACACTATTGCACATTCGACTCTATACTTTGCATACGTAGTCAACCTATGTGACTAGCAACAGTCAAGTTGTACACGTATGGATATTACTACTATTTAGATTAAAGGTAGGAAACAGTAAATTAATTGTATGCTGTTGTCTTCACCTAGATTGTAAGTAGAAAATAGCGTGACAAGTTCCGTGTCCAGTATCTACTCTACACTCTTTATTTTACACACTCCAATCTACACTATACAGTCAAGGACGATTACACACGCACGACCAGTTCTTCGGATCCAACTGCGAGGAACTGCCATCACCTAATAAGTACATGTGTCATGTGTCATAATGACCACATAGACCTTGTATCTATTTCTAGAACCTTCTAGAACATTTCCACCTACGTGTTCGTCTGAAGATCATCTTATGACGCACACACACATTGTATAATATATAACCAATATCTCTAATGCTTTATGAAGTGTATAAAAGGAAAATGAAAACCTGAATAAAGAATCAGTCAGTACTAATCAGTAATCAACTAAACATCAACCCTCCGGATTTCTCAATTCCCTGTCTCCTGTCTGTATGAACTTGGCTTGTCCAGCATGCATTCAGGAGACAGGAGTTGAATATTCATTTATCGTTGTCTTCTAGTTCTCGTTCCAACTAGTCCCTCTTTCATTCTAAACACAAGTCATGAGTCTCATCTCATCATATGGTCTTTGAATATACTTACCCCATTTTCTATTCAAACAGTCAACGCCGCTATCAGTTACCCATTACACAATATACATTGTCATCCGTACTTCACTCTCAAATCTAAGAATCGCCGCTCACTCAGAATCATTACGTATGCTTTCATCTCTACCGCAATAACTTACGTACTATACTTTACACTATACATAACATAACATAAAGATTTATTAGATCAAATCATTTTGGCTCACCCGTCGAAAGTATTTTGTGGAAGTGTACTCTGTGAGTTTTGTGATTTTACGTGCGTACTCTATTCTATTCTACTCTACTCTACTTTATTACCCCATGGAAGTTGGACAGTTTCCTTTAATTCCAAAGGCCAACTGGTCATTGTAGTCGACATCATGGATTTTTCTACCTATTTGGTATACGTCTGCTTTCATCTGTTTCCTAACACTCCGAATCTACATTACGAATTCGTAATATATAACATTGTTTAAACCAGTCTCGCTCTCGCTCTCTGTTTCCTGTGCGTGTTGTGTCTTGTTTCTTTTGTCCGAGAGGATATGAGTTGTCTATGGCCAATCATTTATACAACGAACTTGAACAGTTTTTAGAAGAACGCGATCAAAAACAACAACACCCTGAACCACAACCAGAGGCAGAGCCAGAACCAGTTAACGATACCAAGTTCATTTCTGGCGACGTGATTATCACAGCCGATGCTAAAATATATGAAATTATCTGCATTTTCATCGAATTACCAACAGGGAAAGTGATATACCTAGTGGAAGATTTACAAACTTACAAACGAGAACTCATATGGGAAGAAAATATCCATTATTCTATCTAGTTTGAATGGACGAAACAATTTGTAGTGGTGACCATGTAATCGCCTTTCCTCCAAATTTCTCACATTTAAATTTTATAACATTGAAAGTTATAAAGGTTTGTGAACAAAGAACTATAATTGGGGAAATCGTCCATATCCCGGGCTATTACTACGTTGTCACACAAGACAACTGGATGCAAGTACCAGCCATCACATCAAGTAATACGCTGTTATTCTTATAGATGCCAATTGACTAAAATCTAAAATATATACATGGGACCTAAGTGTACACAATCGAGAGGTATTCCTAAAGTGGGAGACCAAGTCATTGTACATTTCCCCGAGTTTGGTGCTGGCGCCATAGTCACCGTGGTCCACGATAACATTACATTTTAACATTAACGTAATTTGTGAGTTCGGCGAGGAGAGTGAATATGAAGTAGAACTTGGTTTATACAGTTTTCCAATAACAGTATACTATGATTAAACATTAAAATAACAATTTACAAAAGTTTCGAGTTTACAGATTCCAGACTTGTCGTTCGTCATATAATAATCATAAAATCATATAAACTGATTCAAAAGACAAAATTGTGCACATAAACGAGTAACATTCTATACATACAATAAAGTCTCATAACTCATAACATGAATAAAATCATGTTGAGTGCATAATACTCTAGTACAAAATACACAGTGTCTCACATTTCATAAACCACATGATACACACATACTCATGGACACACATCCAGTATCCAGTGACAAGTTCAATTGTGGTGAATTAGTCTTCATAATTAGTGACCCGCCAAGACTTGGACGTGTTCAATTGTCCAAACACTGGCCAAATAAAGAAGTATATGAAGTCGAAGATTTTATGAAACACAGATAATGTAACTATCTAGCAGACGAACTTGTACTATTTCCAACCTCATTAAAGGAACTATACAAATTCGCCCTCTGTGGAAGATACAAACTCATCAAAACACGAGAAACCGCCGCAAATCAAGAACACAGTAGTTAAACCGCTTAAACTGGGAAACCCGCCGCATATGTGATCAAATACCGCCCGCAGTTTGGAAAACCCGCAATCAGTGCTCGTCTTCTTATGACTCACATCAATGTCATTCGTTGCTTATCAACCAGATGACTGATCAAGGATCCTCAACATCCAAGACAGAAAAACCGCATATCGTAACCCGCCAAAAAGGTCAAGCTCCGAACTTCTCTCACGTCCAACCTAAGGACCTCTAAAAAACCCTCTTAAGGGAAGAAAGAGAAAGACTCCGCCAACTCAACCAAGAAGTTCAACTAGACGACGAACGATTAAACCGCATCTCTAATCCAGGTCTATCTTTGTTTACCCCATACGTTCTCGATCCTTATCTGAAAACTGAAGAATATAAAAATCAAGTGCAAAGGACTGTAAGGTTTTTACTCTCAAAGAATCCTTCAATAACTAGAGAGCAAATAAATCAAGACAGACTTTTCGTAAGAGCCGCCCTCATCGAACGGAAAGAAAGAGAAAACCACGGAATCACACCAGCTGACTCTCATCCAAATATTGTTCATAATATCATCAAGGCCTTTGTTACACCAAAGGACCATCCAGAGTACGAGAAAAACTTAAATACAAGCATTAACACTTCTCTTGACACCAATCGAATCAAGGAATTATTAAGTGACGTGTTGCAAACATCCGCAACAAGTTCGAAGTAAGGTAAGGTAGGAGTCTCTTTAGGAAACGGGACAAATAGCTGTTTTGCAGCTGCAGTTTCGCTTTATTCTATTCCTCTCTTTTCTGAAGGAAGTAAAGTACGACATATACATACCGGCTACAGTTTCTATATTACAGCACCGACGTTACCAACAAATACAATCTTAGTGGATGGAGAAATCCATTATATTTATTTTACAAAATTGCCAATAACAAACATAAATTTTGGATTCAATGCATCATTTAGGATAGAAGTCATGCTCAGATATGCGCCATCCCGAACGCCTATGGTTATTGACCAGGGACTGCCTTTTCATTCGTCTATCCTTGGAGAATCCAACCAACTAAGCGTATTCTGTGTATGACTTCTCAGAATGGTTCTTCGCTGTTGAACTAAAAACTACCCTTCATCTCGGAGATAAAATTGTACATAACACAACTGTGTTATGTACACATGCTGGTGTTGTAACCAAAATAGATGAACTAGATTTCACACTCATCTCTGTCTCGACTCCACCCACACCAATACTAAATGAATGCAACCTGAGCATGGGAAAACAAGCCGCTTTAGCGCCATGTAATTCTCGTGGTGAAATCACCCTTGGAAAACTTGTAAAGGTCCAATGCAACAGTATGGAATCTGCTAGAATCATTGACTACAACTGTTTTGCTAGCGTCAATCTAATTCGAGCAATGCCAGATTCATACGGAGTGAAATGTTTATCCGAGTTGCTCAACCCAGAAAAGTTGATGGATACAAAACAGTTATCCATCAAACTCGCTAATGAAATGCTAGTACCTCATGGAGATGCAACCGTCTTTGAATCATCCACTAACACCCTACTGGAAGTCCAAGTGACGACAGAGAATCTCTTTAATACTCCGCTCTCCAATTTTAGCTCAGCGCTCAACAACCAATACAATACACTTTCATCTCATACCATTATATATCATACTTCCAATCTACATGCCACATAGTACTTACACACATTTTAAAGTTTTGACCCATTCAAATCAGGTTTTACTCTGATTTTCATATCATTTTAATGTCTGTTTAGAAAATTGGACAAACAGTTGTATTGCAACCGCTAGATTCTCCCTGTTGATTGTATTTGAAGTTTGACTATCAAGAGAAACTTTCAAACTAGAAATTTGAATTTTGTATTAAAATTTTAAAGAAATGTCTACTATTCTAGTGGAACTGCCTAATTTAACAAATACCGCGATTTACTAGAAATCAGAAGGCAAAATAATCTTCAAAAACCAGCACTTATCGTTCTGAGAAACTTGCGACTGAATTAATATTCAAACTAGAACTCCAACAAAAATTGGGTTTGGTGGGAAAAGAACCAAACTCTTATCTAAGGTCAAATGAGATCCAACTGCAGTAAAAATTTTCGAGGTCAGAAATGATTTAGTGGGTTCAATTAGATGAAAATTGAAATTATCAATTTAATTTCAGAACAAAATGTCATACGTGATTGCGAGGCGCATCAGATATCACATAAGCAATATCTTTTTTCTAGTTCTAATGGTGCCGATGACTGATGGTCGTCGGCAAATAAATAATAAGTTCAGTCGGTAGTAATTTGCACTAGTGCTAATTACACAGCGTTTTTTGCAGTCACCGAACATCTCACATTTATATTGCTAAGTTCTTACAAGATACACATGCATTTAGCTTTGAATAAGAATGGTATTGTGACTTTTTATTGCTGTTGATTTTCACCATTTACCACCACGATAAAAAAATAGGTGGATACCTTGGTAATTTCTACGTTCACAAAATACCCAGTCGGAATATTAATGGATGATAAATCATTCTGTAAATGTTGTTGTGCTGGATTGAAGAACCAAAATCCCTCCAAATACACAGGTTTCAAGTACAAAAATTTGAAAAACTAATTTTTAATTATGAAAACGTTAAAGCTCAACGTCGTTTTATAAATTTAAAAGATTTTAGAATATGAGTTTAAACCATTTCTGATATCGGTCATTTGGCAAATCATTTTCAGATGCGCTTCGTTAAAACGTACAAAATTATATGCCATAAAAATTCTGATTGGGCAGTTACTGAGTTTTCACTGTTACTTTGTCCATGCAAGTTGTTTTTTGTACTGTGTACCAAGATGTTTCCTATGCTCTCATCCAATAAAAGTAAAATAATGCCATGATAAATTCTCTTAAATCTCACGTGTGCACGTGCATGTATTTTCCACGCGCATACGCGGACTTTACATGCAGATACATATGTGAGAGATTTAAGAGGATTCATCATGGCATTATTTTTATTTTATGGAATAAGAGATTAGGAATCTTGCTGGGTTACACACATTATGTGAGCTTGAACAGTACAAAAAGTACAAAAAATAAAAGCAAGTTGCCCTCAAAAAGTTACTGTGATCTATAAAAATGTATCCCTTTGTCTCTTCAACTTTAAAAATGTGACGTGTATTTTATGTTTGGACCAAAATTTTTCCTGTCTTGTGACTTTCTAGTCAAGAGTCAAGACACAAGGCACGAGGTACTAAATAAAACTCTAGATTTAAAAATAAAAACTAACACAAACGGCAAAGGACACGTATATTTTAGCCTAAAATTTACAATTATCTAGACAAAATTAAATAAAAATGGCTCAATGTTGGAGGTTGGCAGAATGTCCAAATATTTCTTTATTTCTCCGGCCACTCTCTGTCTCTCTCTGTGTGTTTTTCCTTCTCCATTCCTGTACAAAAAACAATCACCACAACTTGCGTTCAACTGGATGGACGAAACAATTTTTTACACGTTTGAATAATATATAAACTTTTTTGTTGTCATTGTTGCTTCAAATCCCCATTTATTTTAAAAGAAAAATAAAATCTGAAAGTCCGAATTTTAAACTCACCTCAAAATGGAATGAACGTTTGGCGTTTATCGCTGTATTTGTATTTGTGTATTTGTGCCTGTTTTCTAACGGTCTGGGCGTCCGTTTATCCGCTGTCCAGAAGGCAATTGTCTATCGATTCATTTCCACGGCTTTTCTGTACAAAAAATTCCGTGTAGTTTAAATCCAACTCAATACGCTTGGACAATCGACAATCGACAAAATTCCTGTAAAATGCACACACTAAAAAAGTCAGACAGACTTTTGATAGTGCTATTTCTACCAGAAATATTTAAATTGTGCCAATATTTTCCCACACACATTTTTTGGTTTTTTTCTTCCACATTATTCATTCTCCAATTCAAAATTAAAGCTTTAAAAGAAATTCTAAACAGAAATTAAAAGATTTATTCAAATTTTCCGTACTTACCTCTCACCAGAATAGAGTACAGCAGACGAAAACTGTGGATAATTAGGTGCGTAATACATGTACAATGTACAGCGTACAATTTTCATGCACAGCAAAAAAAACTCCGCAATGCAGACGAATGTAAAATTAATTTAACAATCTTTTTGGCACCATGTATTTTGATTCTTGTTGAGAAAAGTTGATTTTTAATGGTTTGAAAACTCTTGTGTTGGTTTGGTTTGGTTTGATTTTTTATTATTGTTTATTGTCGTTCTAAATTTTTATTCTATCTTCTTGATCCGTTATTTCAGCCTTGAAACAAGACAAGACAAACAGAATGATGCAATAGAATTCAATAGAATGGAATAAATTGGAATAGAAAATAATGCTCAGTCCAGTCCCAAAGTTGCAGAGAGACAAGAGACAAACAAAAATCAAGCCGTAGCAACCAAATCGATAAGCAACATTTTAACAGGAAGGAGAAAAAAACCACAAGAAACAAACAGACAGAGAAAATGAGCGTCAGAACTTGTGATAATTACTCTCATTTACTTTAGGGAGGAAACTTCAACTGTCCCTGTGTACACTGTACTTGTGTATTATATATTACGCATGAATTTTCGTCGTACAGTCTCAAGTCTCAAACCACTTGATATCGATATCGATACTTCATCGTAATCATATTCATATATTTATTTTCGTATACATATTGACATTTCTGTCGTGCATATTGAATATTGAATTGTAAGGGGAAAAGAAGGCTCTAATTAAACGAGAGAGAAAGAAAGGGAGAAGGAAATTATTCCAATGAAATAAATGACATGTGGCAACGTAATAGACAAAAGACAGCTTGACTCTGGACTGGGAAACATTTACCACATCCTTTCTCATTTTCAACACGCAATCCTCCCATGTCTCACAAATACTCACAATACAATGCACTACAGTGTACAGTAAACAGTGCGATAAGACAAAGGCTCTCGGATGTGTGAACTAAAGTATGGAGTATAGAATATAGAATATGGATGTTTAATATTTCTTTCACGGCAATGTTTCCGGCAATATTTCCAGGATCGTTCCGAGTTGTAAATGCAGAGATGTGAGTAGTGTCAATTGTAAAGGAATGAAAAATGGTAAAAGCAATCAAGCCAAACGTGTACTAAAGAATTTAGTACGTGTACGAACGTTGAATCTAAATTCAAATCCAAATTAAAACCATGCAAAGAATTGTAAAGGATTCAAAATTCAAATTAAACCCAACCTGAATGCTAAAACCACTATAACTTTTGTCTGAACATATAGATACGGTACATTAAAATACTCGACAGAAAATTGGCGGGAATTATTTTCGGGTTTGGTCATCGGTCAACGATGCAGCTCAACAAGAAGAAAAAACAAAACCAACGGCTCAAATCTCAAGTCTCAACGACACAATGGGCAATTAATTTTAATACCAATTAATTGGATTCACACACGATTTCTCTTTTTATTCACACCACAGCGCAGCCTATTGCTTTGTACTCCAGTCACAAACGACAAACGACAAACGACTAATGACTATAGTCAAATGTAAAAGAATCCAGCAAAACCCGTTCACTTCAATTCACGTCCCAATTTCACACTGTCTATGCGAATCGCGAAATGCGAATTGTAGCTCCAAGTTTGCAATGGACAATAAGTTTTGAGTTTTGAGGCGTGCTCTGAAAATTAAAATTAATCTCTCGTTTTCCATGTCGGGTTATCGGGTGCTACGGTTTTCGAAATGGCCACGTTTGGTTACAATCCTCATGATTTTGTCCCCGTGGTCTGGATTCGGATTTGGTGTGAACTCTCAAGAGCAAAAGATTTCCATTTCCGTCTCCAAACACATTTGTCGTCAGTCTGAGCAATTCCAAGAGTCGAGCAACATCCAAGAGCCCACTAAAGAGCGCCCGGAAAGTGATGATGAATGCGGGTGGCATCGGTGGACGAAATGTGGTAAAAATAATGTATTTTGCTTATTGCGAATCTGACAGAAGAAAAATTACTCAACGCAACTTGATAAATTTTTTAAGCTGAACTACATTTAACTCAAAACTTAAAAAAGGTCCTGGGGCAAATTCTGGTGGTGATTGTCCGTCTTTTACTTTTGAATCATGTGAAGAGGAACTAAAAAAGGGAGGAGCGCTGGAGCAAAACCGAAAACGGAAGGACCCGCCAAATGTAAGAATCTTTGACAAGATGGTTTTAGACAATAATTGTTTTCTTAAGTTTAATTTTTTCGCGCCATTGAAAACCCCACGGCACCAAAAAGCTGGAAAAGCCCAAAAGCTCACATTTCCACATCTCGAGAATCGAGACTCGAAAATCGAAACTCGAGCATGGGCGATATTCTTGCTAAAACAGGTGGAAAGTAAAAAGGGGAGGCTGGAATAGCTTTTGATGTACTTGTAAAATTGTAGGTGACTCTGGTGGTACCTGAGAGATGAGTCCGGAGAACAAACGGTCATCGGAATCACTTCGTACGGACTTGGAGGTATTTGCGCATTGTACACACATTATTTTACATGTTACTCCGCATGCTTAATGAATGACGAACAATGCGGAATCAAGATTTCAAACACATTTTGTTCATGATAATTAATTTACTTTGTAACTTTTGTTTTTTAAAGCCGAAGGCTCTGACTGCGGTTCTTTCAAAGCTGTAGGCTCCAGGCAGGTAAAAGATGAAGACGCAAAACAGTATCCCAAGATCTACTTAAAAGTATCCAATTATATTGACTGGATTCATACAAATGCGGATCTGTCCAAATCCCAAAACGTAATCGTAAATACTGAATAAACAATAAACAACCTTTAATTTCTGTTTAAACATTGGCATTGTGAAAAATATTGAAACGGCGTCAAATTTCAAACCAACAGAAAACTGAAGGCTGATTTATATCAGAGTTGAGCAGTGAGCAGTAAACAGTGAACAGGCTTACAAATTCCAGAGCAAAGTTCCACTTTGAAGTCCGAATTTGGAATTCCGTGGTGTTCAAAGTCATTCAATTGGGACTGTAGTTCCCTTTTCTCTTTGGTCTTGATCACACATCCCATAAAACTCTCGGTTGAATTTGAACGCCGCTCATTAAAATTTCTTACTTTATGCATCATTTTAATAGAAAGTTATCGTATTTCCCTTTTTTCCCAAAAAAGCTGGATTGATTTGTAAAACATTTATTGTTCTGTGCTGCTTCAATTTTATTCAAATTAAAAACACACATGCACAATTTGTTTTGTTGACATCAACCTCATGTCCCTAATGTGTATGAAATAATGTGAGAAAGAAATTATTCATAATTCATAATGCCTGCAAATCAAATAAAAAATCAAAAAAAATGCTAACCAACTGGTCACAATAAATATATACATGACAACACGCAAAGAAAATGCTACAAACAAATCAACAAAACATGGGACAACAAACAAGGTGAAAATCTTTTCCTTAATGCCCATAAAAATTGTGTAAAAATTAGCTCCACGACTTGAGATTCCTTGTTTCAAAACCAACTTTTTCTCGGTAGTAAATAATTTAGAATTGGATGGGATGATTTAAGGTCGGTGATATTTAGTACAATCCTTTTTCAGAACCAATGTAGATATTCCTCTTGGCCATTTTTGACACAAAATCATATCTTTCTTCCTCAAGTCGAATCCTTTTAAGTTTTGGCATGAATTCACAAGTGAGTGCTCGGAGTACAGATGGAAAAATGTCCTCCTTTGGCTCCCACGGATCATCGAGAAAAGGCTCCGCTTTTACAATTAATGTCTCCAAATCTACAAAAAATTAAATAATAGAAAAAACTTTGAAGGTTGAACATTTTGTAACACTTTGCAAAATTAAGAGCAGGAAAGTTATGAAAAAACTGCAGGTAAAAATACTAAACTTTGTTTTCAAATAAATACCTTGAAGCTCCGCGAATCCGCCAGAGGGCGCAATGGCTATGCTCGGTTTTACATCCATATTCATCATCACCTTTCCATCGCTATCTTCAGCCACGGTCAAAGACTTGTAGGTCCAGTTCCACAATTCCTCAACTTCCTCCTCTTTCACTCCAGTCAGCTGGGCGGTCAAGCGGATCAAAGATTCCCGCGCGGCGGAATAAACGTTGAAAATGACGAGTTTCTTCAATTTCTTGCATTTCCAAATGGCCGAGGATTTTCCATGCGGCCATGAAAATGACAACTCTTCAACTTGCTGAAAAATCTCCAGTTGCGAGTCGTGACCGCCGTAGTCATGGAAACGTAGAGTTTTGACGCTCGGAGCTCGTTTTATGGACTCACAAAAACTGGTACACCCTGGATGAACGTGGAGATTCAAGTGAACCGTTTTCAAATTCGGAAGCTGAGTGGAAAATCGGAAGCCGGGTTTAAAATAGATGGATTTTGTATCGCTGTCGATTGAGGTGGTGATGTCGAGTGTTTGTAAATTCATGATGAGCGGAGCTTCCACCTCATTCAATACATTTCCACACAATTTGGAGTCATACCTGAATTTTTGCAAGGTGGTTTTGCTGGCGTGGAGGATTTTGCTGGTAGCCTCCGCCACCAGAGGGAGGGTGATCCATTCTGGGTCAAAGGGCCCGTGGACAAGAGTGAAATTAATAAGTCGCACTCCAGTCTCAGCAAACGAGTCGTAGTTGAGGAATCTGTAGTAGGATTCGGACGATCGAGGGGATTCAAATTCGTTCCAAATGTAGGGAAGAAGCTCAACGTACAGTTCCGAGATGGTCAACTGACCAGGAGCTCTGCTACAGCTCATCATCAGAGCTGAGCCAAAGGAGGATTTTTTATCCTTGTCATCCCTCGTTTTTTCTTCTTCCTCTCTCTTTTCTTCCGTGTCCAAAAAGGTCAAGTTTGGACACTTTTTAAATACCAACTCCAACATTTCCGCGTACTCTTCAGAGTCGAGAGGTTCGAAAGTTTCCAGGTTAAATTTGATGGTGTGGATTTGTGCCCCCAGAATTTGGAGGTCGGTGAAGAGATTGAAATCCGATTTACTCCGGATTATCAGTTTTGAAATGGTCCGGAATTCTGGGAACCATTTTTTCAACTCGTAAAGGAGAATTACTTTGTCATCCTCTACTTTTTTCAGGACAGAATGAAAATCCGAGGGGATTTGAAGATATTCATTTTTGAAGAACTTTTCTCGTGCCTGTTCATTCCAGAGCGCAGCAATGTGAAATATTTCTGAGGGAATTTCAGGGCCGACCAAGTCATTTTTGAGGTACTGACAACAACATAAAAAAATAAATAAATAAATATTTTGATTCAGTTTTGGTCATGATATTTTATATTTTCATTATATTAGATTTTATAGACTTTTTTAAAATCACGACAAGGCGGGAAAAATTGGCAAAATTTCAAAAAACTCTTGTACTTGTTAAAAAATGTACCTGTTCAATTAGTCCCAAAATTCTTGATCTTGTGAGTGCAAGTGCACGAGCTCGGTCCTAAAATATGAGAATTTTAAAATAATTTATGTAAGACTTTTGAGCATTGAGAGCGGATTAACAATTTGAATTTGGAAGGAAATAGTTGAAAATTGAGTCAAGGAATTTGATCCGCTTATTTACCAGCCAAATTTTTTCTTGACCTTCGCCTTGCTCAATGTTTATTTGTGGCTCCAGAATCAGTCGAGCTTTTTTCCGAGGAGTTAAAACTGCAGATGGAGCTGACTCAAGGTTTTCTGGCTCAGCATCAGAATTCCTTGTGCATTTGTATTCGGCCAAGGCGTCTCGAATCTGCAAAATTCAATTATTTTTTGTACCAACTGTCCATTTCTTTCATACGTTATTTTAGTTTGTCATGGCAACGGAATTTTTCCTTTTGGCTTGTCCAGATCTCAATAATTATATTTAAACCAAATAGCGATAAAAACAGAATCAGTTTTAATTGTTTGACCTTGTTCAGTGCCAGAGGCAACTTTTTATTTGATGGAATATTCTGAGCCAAAAGTTGTATTGAATTGAGGTGCGTTTCCATGGTAACGATTTGCATCTCCAGCACAGATTTCAAAAATTCCCCCTCTACAACAACCTCTGTCTCTGTCTCTGATTGTGACTCTCCATTTTCACGTCTTCGCTTCTGCTAAAGAAAATTTAAATGTCAATCAGTTTTCCAACTTTGATAACTGATAATCGATAACAAAACACTGAGAAAAAAAACTACAGAAATAGAAAAATCACTCCGATTCTGCCTTACATTTTCACGAGGAATTGCCGATGCTCCGTTTTCTGCTCCTTCTGCTGACGATGAATTTGACCCATTTAAATTTGAATCTTGTTCTCGTGTACGTGGATTTTTTTCACCCTCACTCATTTTTCCTTGAGCTCCTGGAATTTTACTGTTAAATTTGCAATCTCAAAATGCAATCAAATATCAAACGCGACTGCTGATTAACTGATTATTGATTCTTTATTCTTGATTCTGTCAAAGAGAAAATTGGAAATGTGGAAAAAATCAATGGAAATGTATCAAAGCTGTAAGCTGGAAAAATAGAAATTGAATAAGAAGCGAAGGGAAAATATCAAATGGAAATGGAACACAGAAGACAAAAAAGGTGTAAAAGGTTCAAGGTCGCGGTCAGTTTCCTCGAGTCTCGAGTTTAGAGTTTCAAGCCCCAAATAAAAGAAAGGGACTTGGGAAAAATATGCTTAGCCTGAATCCCAAACTTGGAAGGATTATTTGTATACGTAGAAAAGGAATTTGAAAAGAAATTATAAATAATACACAGACGGGAAAATGTGAAAGCGAGGAAAGTGTAAAGTTCAAGGTGAACGAGTTTTGCTGAAGGCAGAAAAGAAACAGAAGAGAATACAACATTTTCATTGTAATTTTTCCATTAGTAGAAAAAACGTTCGAGTAATGTTGTCTGCCTGTTTGAATAACTTGATGGTAAAATTATACAACAGACAGAAAGAGGATCAAAGAAACAAGAATCATTTTGACCCAGTTCAAAAATTTCAATAAATTCAATAAATTCCTCTTGTGCCCTGCCGTCGTAATTTTATAAGGAAGTTCGGACATGTTGCCATTGGCTAAAGTACGGAAGCGGTTAAAAAGAAAAACAGCAAATAGGACTGGAAAAGAGGACAAAACATCCACTTTGATTCGGAAAGATGAGAAGAAGGGCGAGAAAACTGCTGTGATTTCACCAAAACCACAAAATAAAGAGCCAGAACTACAACAAGGGAAATTTTGGTACAAGTTGCCCTTCGTGATTGTTCCTCCGGCTATACCTCTGATTTTTTACGTCATAATTTATTTGCAAGGTGAGTGGAATTAAAAAAACTTGGACATTTTCCCATCATATAAATTTTTCAAACATTTTCAATCCCATTCAATATACAATACACAATATACACGAACGAAAGTCACCTCAAATTTCAAAATTGTATAGTACAATTTGTTTCCTTTTAAATATCTTATTGAAATTTGATTTTACAGTTGTGGATCCCTGTGACGATTTTCATTTGGTACTTGCTCAATGCTCAATGCTCAAAACTTAAAACATTTGTTTTTACATAAAACATAGGAAAAACTGAGGCTCTCGTTTAAAAAATGGTTTCAAAAAAAGCATGTCAAATGTCAAATGATAAAATATTTCCATGTTTTTCCCGTTTTCCATTTTCCATTTTACAGTTTGGCTGGCGTTCCGCAATGCTTGATTTTCCTGAGGATTCCGAATATCTTTTCGCCTCGATAAAACAGATAATGTTGGGTAAATGAATTAATTGCTGTAAACAAACTATATTATAATATTTCATTCAGCCAACTTAAATGACTCAAATGAAATGTTTTTTTAATACGGGTTAATTTTGTAGAAAATCCAGATGCTCAAAATACGGCAGAGCAAAAGGGTCAGAATTTTTATAGGTCCTGTTTAAAGGCTGCAGCTAATCCCGAGTCAATTGTCTTTAACAAAGAGCTGGAAAAAATTCTGGATAAATTGGAGAAAATTCCTGAGGGAAATCTGCAGGAAAAATTGGAGCTTCTTCATAATGAGTTTGGACTCAGCCCGTTTTTTTACTGGGCCATCTTTCGAGATGAAAAAGACTCGGACAAAAATGTTATTACGGTTTGTGCATTATGATTTTACCAAAATTTCAAATTTTTGAAACTAAATACCCAAGCTCCTATTTTTGTTTGATTTACTATTTCCGACTCGTTTCTTGATTGTCTATTCTCGTGTAGATCCACCAAAGTGTTCGGAATAATTTTGAAGACGAGGATCTGACAGACAATTCGGCGGGATATTTTACCAAACAAGTAGACGCGTCAAACGAGTTCAAAACCATGGTAATTTCCCCATTAAAAAAATTTATTTTTTTTATTTACATTTCCAATTTTCTTGTCCAAATGTTCAAACTATGATTTGATGAGGTGTTTGTGTTTATTTCAGATGGATAAAATGTTGGGGAACCGACTGAATTTTACTCCAGAGTTTGATGATTTTGATGAGTTGATTGAATTGGACAAGGAGGTGGATAAAATGGACCTGCCGCCTCTCGTTAATGCGTCAGATGGTCAGTACAGTGCGATGAATTTAACTCAACTTGAAAATCTCACGAGCTTTGTAAGTTAAAGAAATTCCTTTAAATTAAGGCCACTTAAAAAATTTTAAATTTTAAAATGTAAAATCTAGTTTTAAATTCTTTTACAATTAGTTGAAATCTTTGTCTGTGCATTTTGTGAATAGATCAACTGGAAGAAGTTTTTCAACAACGGACTGAATTTGAACCCGAATCTAAATTTAACAATCCATGAAAATGAGAAAATTGTTGTTTGGTGTCCACAATTTCTATCAAATTTGTCAAGGAAAATTGAGCATCTTCAGAAGACTCGAGTTGAATCTGGAAAACTTTTGGACAAATTTTTGATTTGGCAGGCAGGAAAGGAAATTTTTGGCCAAATTATCATCGCTACAAAAGAAGGTGCAATAAAATTTCACTTCAAAAGTTTTGAGCATTGAGTTTATGATTATTTTTCTTGAATATGAGTTTTTCTCGTTGTTTTTTTGGAAATATATTTAAAATTTTATACTCTTGTTTTTTCAGCCGCTGTCATAAATACCTGTTCATCGTTGGCTGTACAATATTTCAAATTGGCCGCTCTTTCGATGCATCGTCGTCACATTATGACAAAATATCCAGATTTGGAGGATCGATTCGAAATGGTGCAAGAAATGGTTGTGAATATTCGTCAAGAACTCGTCCTCAGTTTGAAAGAAGCCGAGTGGCTGAATGAAACATCCAGAGAAGACGCAGTTCAAAAGGCAGAGGAAACCGGAGAGCTCATTGGTTATCCAGACATTGTCAAAGATCCAAAGTTACTTGAGCAATATTATGAATTTTGTCCCCAGATGAACGAGTCGGATTTCGCGGGAAATATGATAAATTTATTGAAAGTGGACAGACTGGAAAATTTAAAGAGTTTGCGAGTTCCAACGGATAAAAATGGAACTGACAAATGGTTGTTTGAAGACGTCATAGCACAAAATGCTTTTGCAGAACCAGATTATAATCTGGTTCACTTTCCGGTTCCAAATCTTCTCCCACCACACTTTTCTCCAGAACTTCCACTCAGCGTAAATTACGGACGAGTGGGTTTTACAATTGGACATGAATTGGCGCATTGTTACCAAAAGTTTGGATCCTATTCCGACAACAATCAATCCGCTTGTTTGATGAACCAATACTCCAATTTTTCTTGTGCTTATAACGCAGAGGCAAATGAAACGCGCACATTCAATGAAAATTTTGCTGATAATGGTAAAAGTTGTAGTTTCTCACAGCTGTCAAATGTAGCTAATTTTGATGTGTGATGATTTTGTCAAAATAAGTTTTCTTTTTTTTTCTTTTGTCAGTTGGATTTGACATTACAGCTCGAGCGTTTCATCGTGTGCTCAACAACACTAGTAGCAGCTTTGAAAAAGATGAAAATAATCAAGTTCTTGGAAACACGGATGAAAAATTATTCTTCACATCTTTTGCAGAGGTAAGTTTTTTCTACGGATAAACATTTACACAAAGGTAGAAAATCCAAATCCGTTGATTTTTTTTGAATTATTTCAAATTATAAAAAAAAGGATTAGCGATCACTAGAAAAATGATAGAAAGGCTTTTGATTCTTTAAATTTCAGGGTTGGTGCATGAATTTCGGACTGTTTTACTGGAGTATATGGAATTGGGAAGATTCTCACAGCCCATCAGAATTCCGAGTTTTGGGAACTCTGCGAAATTCACAAACTTTTTCCAAAACATTTGATTGCTCCTCAAATTCACCAATGAATCCTGAGCAAAAATGCTCTATTTTTAATTCAACGTTATTTTTTGATGTATTGTAATTCGAAAAATACTCCAACAAAAGTTTAACTGATTATGGATTATTATTATTTTTTAGCTAATTGTTTCTCAAGAGTCTTTTCTTCTCTTCCTCCCTTTTCTCCTTTTTTCACTTGGAATTATATGAATTATTGTGTTGTTTTATTTATTTTATATTATCACTATGATTTATGTACGACCCGAGAATCATCCCCTTGTTGTCATTTCCAAAACATTAATATCGTCCGATTATTAATTGATTTTGAAGCAATTTCGTACTCATTATTTTTTCCTACTTTCAAGTGAAAACTTTTGAACTTGAACTGATGATAAATGATAAATATTAAACATCATAATTATTTTTTATTGTTTTTTTGTATGTTGCTTCTGTCTTACAAATAATTAAAATGATACAATTTAAAAAATATATATTGCGATTTTGTTTTGTCATTTGTAGAAAAGTTGAACGTGAATAATAAACTACTGAAATAAATACTACGTAGAACATTTAAATTGTAATACGGTTTTCCAAATTTATCTAATATCTATTTTTTGTAGTGATAAATTTGTAGCTGTTGCTTCCCGCCAAATCCAGGTCAAAGGTCATGCCAGAGGGACCTTTGACTGAAAGGGTTGAGAGCATGGGATGACAATTTGCCAATTTAGATCTCCAATATTCCTGATTGTCCGGAAAATTGTTCTCATATTTCCACGTATCGTTTACAACAGATTTGAGAAAACGTTGAAAAATTGCGGTAAAATTCTGTGGGTTAAATCGATCCGCTGGAGTTTAGAAACTTGATGATTCTTTTGAAACTCCCAGTTTTCCGTTTCCGGTTAAACTGTACGAACACGGTGAAGAAATTCTTTGACATTCTGAATCCTCTATTTTTTCCCTACTAAAAATTGACAAATGATTGATGAACCACACGCTAGAAATTTCCACACTATTTTCACTTGCTTTTTTCTTCCGAGGTTCTTTTGCTATTGTGAACAATCTGAGCGGAAAAAATCGGCTATCTAACCCCAAAAGTAAATAGGAGAAAAAGGGTTGTGGAAAATTTGAATTGGTCACTCGTGGATTTCTCTCTTGCAGCACTACATTTCCGTGTTCCGAAACTTCCAAGAAAATTACAGTGAATTTTACCACCAAAATTTTATTTACTCGTCTACTGCACCATAGATTTTGAATGAAGGAGCTACACCAGGGTGGACCGTTTTATCCCAAACGTACAAATCCCATGTTTTTTAAATTCGAGCATGTTTGGGATGGCTAAAGAAGATTTTCTGTGAAGTTTGGACTCAATCCGTCTTGATTTAGGGGTCAAATCACGAGGTCAAAGTGTCCAAAATGGAAAACAAAAGAGGGGTATGGTATTTCTGTGTGATTTGGGCCACGAAAATGTTCTAAAAAGAGATGAAGACATTTTTTTCCAGCCTCCGGGTTTTGGCTATATTAAAGAACACACTTTTGTGGTACTTTGTTGTTTTGTGACCAAAAACCGTATACATCTCTAGTTTGTTATATACACGCATTGGAGGGAAAAAATGATACATTTTATTGTAATTCTTCACTTGTTCAAAGCGCTCCAACTCCGAAACTAAAAATATACGGTTTTTGGTCCCGGAACAAAAAAGTACCAGACAAGTGTGCTCTTTAAGATAGGTAAAACCCCGGAGGCTCGAAAAAATGTCTTCATCACTTTTAAGTATTGGCCCAGTCTATGTATAAAATACTATAGGGCTCTTTCCAAGCTGTCTCATGATCTTACTGGTTTTAATTTTTTGATAGACTTTCAGTCAAAGTGCTGAACCTTCAAAATGAACCAGGCAATTTGCCAAGTTTTTGCGAATTTCCCAGTTTAAACTGTACGGGAGACAAAATTCCAGTCGGCGAAAAACATAGCGCATTTTCCTCGGTTAACCCGACCTTAGGTATTTGTTCACGATTCAAACTTCTTTGTCGCTGAAACAAATGCACTAGTAAACCCTGTACAATACACTTTCCATTTTACATGATTCATTCGCTTTTCTGCAAAATTTGTTCAAACTTTTACACTAAATTTACTCAGACATGTCGTTGTTAGCAAGACACAAAATCCAAACGGCGTTCAGTTACTTCAGAAACTAAAACATTGTAAATTAACCTGGATTATAAACTTGACAATTTTGATTTTCATCGCACAACAGTTACAATGAAAGGCACAGCTTAAAAACAATACACTGGACACTGAATTGTATTACACTAAATAAAGTGAAAATAGATTACATACGCGCTGCGTGTGTGGTGTTGATCGACATAGTTAACTTGATAATTTTAGGAAAGAGAAAATAGAAAACTCAGATCTGATCTATTCCACAGTTTTTAAATCCGAAATCAAGAAAGTTGTGCTTGTCTGTTGTCTGTAGCGATCGCCGCAATCTCGAATTTGAGAGTCTCGAAAGTTTGCACTATACATGAGATTATTTTTCGAGATCTCGTGTAACTCGGGATCTCAATAAATTGAAATTCTCCGTAGCGACAGCTCATATTTTTCAATTTTATAGAAAAACCATCAGCATAATTTTATTGAAAATTATATTTTTACTAGAATAATTAAATTCGTGAACTAAAAGGACAACCGCGTCCGTTGAACGATTCTTAAAACTAACAATACAATTAAAATGGCAACAGATGATGTTTATACGGGGTATGCATTCTTATTCCTCAATAAAGAACGCAAAAAACAGAGAGCATCAAGTGTTTGAGGA
>JAQGBH010001849.1:0-28607 GCA_034698265.1 Sminthurinus aureus
TATAGGTAGGTCTTTAATTTGAGCCACTTGCCCATTGACTTTTCGAACATTTGCTCAAAATGGACCACCCTAATGTACATTGTACAAAAAACAAAGTACGAGATACGGACAAGAACAGTAACACCATTGTTATTGATTGCAAATTTAAATATGTGTATTAAATGTATCATGTATTATGCATGACACGATGTTTAATAGAAAAAAGTTGATACTGACAATTTTGATGATGATGATGATGGCTATAAGAATGACGATGACGATGAATTCAATCAGAACGTGTTTAACGTCTAATTGTGAAAGAACCAATAGTTAAGTACTTTCTCTAATGTATTTTATATCATGAGATGTGTTTTAAGACATGTTTTATGTGTGTGTGTGTGTGTGTGCGTTTGTATGTAAGTTACAATTTTCAGTCCATAGTAGTCCATAGTTCTGTTGGGAAGAAATAATAATAATGATACAGGATTCCTGATTAACTTCAACTCGAAATCTTTCAAGTATAAAGTACTTGAGTATCTATGCACACATGCATGTATGTAGTATGTAGATAGTAGATGAATGGATGGATGGATGGATGGATGGGAAGAGTCATTCAGTTTGATTTTGATTGCATTCGTGGACGATTGAATTTCAAGACATGTTTCCCATTCGCTGTCTCGTCTAACACACATAGACACACACATAGACATACACACACGCTCATAAAGATACACGGTTTTTCTAGTCTCCAACTTGGGCTTAAACTACAGATATTCAAAACAACGATACATGTACAATAATATATACTATGCACTACATATATACGCGATACACGATTATACAAGTTCATGTCTTCAAATTACTAGAGTATCTTGAGAATTGAGAATTGGGAATTGAGAATAAATTTATTTTGTTGTCAATTCCTACACAATAGACTTTTTTACAAAAGAAAAGGCCAAAAATTGCACGAAATCACCACAAAAAATATAAAAAAATCTAGAATTTAGAACATAGACATAACAAGTTTTCAAAACGACTTTTAGAGAATTCTTCAAGAACGAGTCAAAAATCTAAGATGATTAAAAAAATGACTTGGACATTTTGAAGAGTCTTCTAGTCTCAAGTTTAGAAGAATTCCCTTCTTAAATTTCTAACAGATTTTGGCCTTTTGTTCTGAATGACAGTCATTGTGATTCGGTGAACAGTTCCTTTGAAATGGAGACCTTACTTTTGAGAAGGTCAATGTAAATTAAGTAAAAATTATTATGCATTGTTTTTATTATGGAATACAGAATACGGAATATTAAACATTATACATGTGTGTATATGAACACCGTCAAATTCAACTTCAAATTCAACAGAATATGACAAACACCATAAACCTCCGTATTTTAAACAGTACATACGCATAATGTCTACAGTCTAGAGTCTAAAGTCTAGAGTCTAGACCTGGCTGAAGGAGTCATATTACATTGACTATTCAGAATTCAGAATATATTAAGCCTGCGAATTGGGAAGTATTAAAATGACTAAGACAGTCTTCACTGAACTCTACTGGTGTTTGTATTTTGTATTGGTATTTTTGTTTGTCTTTGTAGTTGGCAAAATCTTCCAATAAAAACCAAGAGAAAACAACTCAAAAGTTGAAAATAAAAGCCAGTCGTAAATGCGGTGTCACTATGTATTTAAGTTACACATGAAAAATGTAAACAATACTTCTCAAGTCTCAAATTGCAAAAGTTCATATTTTGTCTCGAATTGCCAAAATCCAAAATCATTGTATTTTGTATTGACTTTAGAATTTGCTTTTACGTTCACTGTGAATTGCACTTTAAACTGTACTGACTACGTTTGTAGTTTGTATATGCATAGACATAGAAAAAGGCAATGGTCAGCAAAACATGACGAATAATGACAAAGTCTAAAGTCCAAGTACACAGTTTTTACCTTGTTTTGCAAAATTTTTGACATGACATCAAACAAAAAGCTTCAACAAAAGGCAAACATTTTAGATTGGATAAGAAATAACAAGTAACAACTTTTTGTCTTGTGTATTTTACAATGTGCAATTTACACATATTTTACGTTGTTTTATGTAAATAGGTAAATAAATTTTTAATGAATAAAGGATCGAAGAATCAAGTCGTTGACTTTGACTTATCGCGATTTAATTAATTAATCCTCCACCTTGGTATTTTACACATACTTTAGTTTGCCAGCATAAATGCTTAATCTACAAATCCTTCCATTTTATTCCATGTACCTATGTGGAAAGAATGGAGGGATTTTCCCTATAATTAACCGTGGCTGAACCAAAACGAGAAACAAGAGTTTGAGTTTCGTGTCTGTCTACCTATCTATCTATCCATCTATCTATCCATTTGTAAACTTGATACTTGATACTTGTCAAATTCAATTTTGGTATTCCACTTTTCCGGTTTCTCTCCTCCGTTTTCCTTTTAAATTAATAATTTGCAACAAGTTCACCGAGCTGTTGTTCATGCGTATAAAATTTCATGAATATTTATGAATTTTTGGTTTCGAAGGTGATATACGTAATGTACATTGTATACTGTACATCTCACACTGTTTGAATTATAAATGTACCTAACACACACAAAATAATATGGTACATTTTCACTCGTCCAGCACTTGAAGAATCCAAATAAATGGAAAATGACATGCTAACTTAGAAAACTCTGCTAAATGCTAAATAAACATGATTTTCATTTCAACATGAACTTGGACATCTTTAAAAACTGCGTATAAAATTTACTTTCTGGTTTTGTGAATTGCTTATTTCCAGACGTTGGCAAAATATCATTTTTCATATATATATACAAAAATTTGCATTAGACATGAGTCAGTCATGTGTCATTCAGAATCAAATTTTGCAAACAATTTGTGAGTACCGTGTAATTACATCTGTCCTGCAGATTGCAGACACATGAGCAAAAAGAATTCGCGAAATTTAAGCAAGACTCAAATCTTGTCACTGCTTGTCAAATTCTACAGGCAATAGTTTTAGTTAGAACTTAGAAGTTAGAAGCCTTCCAGATTTAGATTTGTGATTGAAGAGTAAATCCTGATACAAAATACAATACATAGTTTTTAAATTTACAAACTTTCCACTTCCCAACGATTTAGTCTTAGCAAAGTATAAAACAAAATAAATTGAGCTATTTAAGACAGTACTTAGTATTTATGTATCAATACACAATACACTGTACACAGAGTTGGAAAGGCACAAAAACCTTAGACTAATGATTCAAATTAGTTGAGTCCACAAGTAAATAAGTGTGTGTAATGTCCACATGTCTATAATTGTACTTTGTGCTCTCTTTTCATTCATTTCATTTCAGTGTAAATATGAATGAATGTGTAATTGAACGGTCTAAAAGCATAATATAAAAATAGATGGAAAGAAATAACATGGTATGTTCATATGTTCATTCTTTCCTTGTCTGTTTTCAATGCTCTCTTTCAAAGTTCTCTGAGCTCTGGTTTATCCTGATGAAGAACTTTCTTGAACTGACTGGAATTGTTCATGTATGTAACTGTGTATCTGTGTTAGTGTCCGTAAAAGGATCTATCCAAAATTCATAATACATGCGATGTGCTCCTCGTTCATTCATATTGAGCATTGGACTACAAGCTACATGTTACATGTATTATAATATTACATTGTATATTGTAGATCCTCATAGGTTAAAGAACATGGCAATAACGTTAATTGTGTTATTACAATTTACAATGTACAATGTACACTGTACATTTTACACTCCCCCGCAGTTTGCTTCATTCATGAGTCAAGAGTCAAGAGCTTGTGATGGAAACTTGTTGTTTCTCTTTTATTTGAATTAAAATTCAGACAAAAATCAAACATGACATGGAAGAGGATGAAAGATGGAAGAGGTGCTGTGTGTACAGTGTACACTGTAAACTGCATGTACACCACACAAGAAAAATACAAGGAGAAGTGGAAGATCCGTGTGATGTAATAATATTCTCATACATTTACCAAAAATCCGTGTGATACACTATTATTAAATGCAAATGAGATCTTAAATCAACAATTTCGCACATGCTTGCCTGATTCCTGCTCATCATCATCCTCCTCATCACTCGACCTGATCACCTGGAGGGGCGTTGTACTGTACTGTGTGATGTTATGCTATCTCATATCTCATATTATAATATTCTCTTATCTTACATGTTACACGTTCTGTTTTATTTTTATTATCAGCATAGATAATCCTTGTAGAATATTGAGATTGTCTGGCCTGGACTGGTCTGGTCTGGATTTACATGTACAGTGTACAATGTACAATGTACAGCAAGCTTTGATGCTTTACATCTCTTCAATTTCTTATCATTACTTGTACATTTGTAATTTGTAAGATACTAGTACCTTGTTCTTGTTGTTGTTCTTGTACTCGACTTACTTTAACACATAAAAATGCATATAAATAAAACATGATGGTTGATGGTGAATTTAGAGTGGATACTTGATGTGTGCAGAAATTGTTTACAAGCCATTTATGGAGACTTATAAATATGCTTGTAGCTTGTGGAAAACAAGCGGATATCGTAATAGCATTATTATTCTAAAGTCTGTATTAGTTATTAGTTTATATACTGTATATTGTACCTCATCCCTCATAAGAAATTCGTATGGTATCAAGACTGAAGAGTGAAGAGTCAAGAGCCAAGAGAATCCTCATCATAATAACCTAACATTCATCATGAACCATAATCGCATAACATCACATCACACCGCACCGTATCATATCATATCATATCAAATCATATCATATCAATGTACGATGTACGATGTACGTAAGTGCCACACTTAAATTCATTCTCATTCAAATAATAAATCCAAGTAATATGCAATAAAGAGGCTTATGTATATTTATTTATTTATTCCATGAACCATCTCCATCTCCTCTCCTTTCTCAATAACATTTAAACGTGAAACCGTCATATTGTGTAATAGTAACGAGTCTGTCTCTGTCTCTGAGTCTGTCTCTGATGATGCTGATGATAATAATTGCAATAATTCAGAGAGTCGACCATTAGTCGATTAACAAGTTGCGGTTCGGATGGTTCTGTAAGCCGTGTAGTGAGTAGTGAGTGCAGTCATTAGACTTTATTATTATTATTATTATCATCATACATTTAACTAGATATTTCATATATCTGTATTATTACATGAGTACAGTATATACAGTGAATACGTGGTAAATGTCTACAGATTGTGTGTACAAAGTACAGTGTACACAGTTGATATTTGCTGATGTTGTAAATATATAAACATCTGTATGTTGTATGTGTCTCTGTATCTCTATTTCATTATATTGTGCATAAAGGAGAATGAAAATGGAGAAAAGGACAACCAAGTCGAAGACGACGAAGACAACGATGATGATAATGACGATGTTCACATTGATATTCAAGAAACGAGCAGTATAAATGCAATTTGATTCCACAGCCGCAAAATTCCGAATCCAACACTATTATTCTCTCGACAATCTTATTACTGTATATTGTACATTGTACATACCATACGCCATGCTATCCCATACCACACTATCACATTAGATTACACATTACAGTTTTTGCAAGGGTTTGGCTTGGCTTGGCTTGACTCGATTCGACTGACTGACTTGTCCTGACTTGACTCAACTTGACTTGGCTCTGCCGACAAACGACAAAGGCAAGGACAAGAAGGAAAACTAGAAACGTTCCGTTGCCTCTCCGATCCACAGACGATCTAAAATATACAATATACAACCACCACCAGCATTTTCATTGCCTTTTTGCTCCCTTACTTTCCCCAAAGAAATGGCTTTAGACTCGAGACTCTAAACTCTAGACTAGAGACTCTAGATTCTAGAATGAAGACTCGAAAATTGAGAATTGAGACTTGAGTGGTACAAAGTAAAATACAAGTTGTAATGAGAGGAGAATCAGAAGAAATAGAAGCAGAAGCCTTCCATCTATTTCTATTTCTATTACTATTACAGATATTGAAACAAGTAAAGGAGTTGAGTAGTTGATGGTGAACATACGATCGAAACAGACAAAGACACAGAAACGTGGTGACTCTAGACTCTAGGCTCTACAGTGGCGAGTGTAGAGTCTAGAATCTAGAATCTAGAGTCAAGGAAAAGGCAGATACACATCCATATCCACATCTACACACATTTGACTGCAGCACAGCAATATGCAGGCAAAAGTTGTACAAGCAGTTTCATCTTAATTAGGTTTGGCGGATTGCATCGGCTATATGAGAATGAAAATGACTCGTATGCTATATTTCTAGTCGTATTCGTATTCCCGTTCAAATTGGTAGATGGATATATGCGATTCATAGATACACAAATTCTAATGGTAAAATGTACAACCAAACCAAACCAAACCATACCAAAAAAGAGAATAGAGAATCCATATTATTCGGATTTCTTGAATATGGCCTTTCTCTTTCTCTCTCTCTCTCTCTCTCTCTCTCTGTGTGTTTCTGTATCTGTGTTTTAGTCTCTACTCCACTCTCTATTCCTTTTCTGCGATATCCATCTTGTTCCTTCTGTTAAACGCATGCATGCATGGATCGCCGTATTAGTAGTTGGTTTGTCGTCGTAATGAGTTTCAAGGTATCACACTCAATTTGCCCATATGCCATTTTGCCTTTCCTTTGCGTGTGCAGGACTGCGTGTAAATGCATGCTGTCTAGCATCTAGTGTCTAGTGTCTAACATCTAATTTATAATATATAAAGTCTAGAGTCTAGAGTATAGATTATGCATTATGCTAATAAACAATATGTAATATGCACAAATAAATATACATACTTTTCATGCCTTTTCCATCCAACTGAATTCTCGCACTGGCAACTGACAAACACTATAATTTGCATATACACACTACACACTACACGATCCACAATACAACACAAATGTTCCTCAGTAGGTACACGTTACATATAAGTACGTACCTATCTATGAATAAATAGTGTGACTTGAGACTTGAGTCAGAAGAGTTTATAGTCAAAATATGCATTGTGCATTGTAGATTGTACATACATGGGAGAAACCATTTACCATTATCGCGATTTCAGGTATTTACTGTTTCCTCTCATGTCTTACAACTTGGAACTTAGAAACGTATGTAAAATAAAAGAGATAGTAGATAGTATACATTAGACATATCAAGCTATAGTAGATTTATTATAGATGCTAACACAGATAAATTGGTACAAGAGAATGGAGAATACATAAAATTGCTACTTGTTTTTACTGGATACAAACTACACTACACTACATGGAGAATGGAGATATGGAGAGCAGATATAACCATTGATACTCGACATCGATACTGTCCGTGTTGGCAGCTCCATGCTGGGTGCTGGGCTCTCCATTCTCAATTCTCAATCCTCGATCCTCAATAGGCATAAACAGGCGAATAGTCAAATAGCACTATTCCGTGTTGGTAAATATGATGTTCTACCATTTACGTTCACGTTTTGCTCTGGTGTGCATAAAAGAACAAATAGACTGGAAGCTGAGAAGAAAATCATAGAGTAAAAGTAAAAGGTAAAAGTTAGAGACTAGAGACGTATGCAGTATGCAGCCATCTACAATATTTACATGTTCATTTATTCATTTGGACTAACACGGTTAAATAAACCGTATTCCATTTACTATAGACCATAATATACTGTAGACATCCTAAATGTATATTTGTGCTCTCCTCGGAGGGAATTAACAATAACCGATTACATATGGAATATGGAATATGGACAAGACTGGAAATATTAGACACATTATTTATGTATCTATGTCACGGATATGAATCCTTCTTCATTCTACACTCTACATTCTACTGCTTTTATGTATTCTGTATTCTGTATTCTGGCTATTACAAATGATGAATGTCATGTAGTTTGTACAAGTCTGGTTACTGGTTACCATTTCCTTCAATATTACTGATTTATACCCGATATCCACAATTCACATACCTACATTTATATAAAGCATAGAGAATAGAGAATAGAGATACATCATTTGTTACAAGTTAGAACTATCCGTATCTGTTCATATAACTAACATTAGGAGTTGCGAGTAGCAACAGTATAAAGAATAATAATATTGGATATGTAGAATGTAGAAGAGCCTTGTCTATGGAAGATTTATACATTTTATGAATGTATGAACATCTCATATCCAGAGTCGAGAGTCTAGAATCGAGAGGCAAGAGTGCTGAATGTAGGAAATAGGAAGTAGAAAGCAGAGGAAGTAGGAAGACGAGGATATATTATCTAAAACTAGAGAATGATAGTGCAAGTTTCTACGCTTTCTTCATTTCATTCCCAAGTTGAACTTACCGAGTTGGCTTGTTACAACTCTCTATCTCGCTATTCTACAGTCTACAATCCACAGTCCACAGTCCATAATATTGTTCCTTGGTCCCCATTCTTCTTCTGTAACACTCGAAATGGAACTGGAGTTGGAGCTGTAGTTGTGGCCGTAGTTAAAATTACATGTACATGGTTTTTGGATTCAACAGACATTCTGAGAACTCTACATTTTACATACATTTCAGGTCAGCAACAGAGACAGAGACGCAGACAGAACCACAGCGACAAGAGACCAGAAAACAGCGAGATATGACTTAATCAAGCCTCTATAATTATCTATGACAATTAAGTATAAGTTAGTCTCAACTCCGACTCCAACTCCGACACCGACATTCGAATGTAGTCAACAGTCGACAGTTGAGTCTTAACAATATAAAACGTAGAACGTAGAACTTGGAATGTAAAATGTAGAATGTACCTAAATATGTATTCTCCAGATAGTAGAGCAGATGATTCCAACTCCACTATACTGTCACAACGTTGACTTTCTTTGCCTAATCATTTTATGCTATTTTACTACTTTACTGTTTTCCAACTAGTTTAAAAGTCAGAAGTGAAAGACAAGCACAAACACATCTACATTTGAAGAAGGACAGACGACATAGAGCGTAGAGACATGTGAAAACAGACCAAAGCTACGATTACGATTACGACCAAGAACTAGAGCTGTAACAAGAAGTAAAACGAGGGAAAAGAGAAAGAGAATTTCTATTTTATTTTATTTTACTCTGAAGGAATGGGAAAGCTAGACAATTATGACTGGAAAGGCACTATAACATGGACGCATTAAAACCAAACCCGAGACCAAAAAATAGTTTGTGCAAGTCAAAGAGTCAAAGTGAAAGTGGAAACAGGAAAGTCCATGCGGAAACGTGCATACACCACACAAAACATACACCCACGTTCAAATTCAACTTTAACAGTCTCTCATTCCACACTTGTGCAGTTTGAATTCTTCTCCTTCTCCTGCAGCATTCAGCAACGTTTAGTTTTTAGTATGGTTTGGTTTGGTTTGGTTTGGGTTGGTCTGGTCAGGTCTGATCTAGAATCTAGACCGCTCGTATAGTCAACTGTGGTACGCCAGAAACAAACCAAGTACAGACATAAAGATATTACTACGTGTTTTAAGGACTTTCTCGCTCTTCCTCTCTCCTTCTCTTCCTATTCTGCTCCTCAGTAAATGTAGAATGTAGACTAGAATTTAAAGCCATGTGCGTAGAAATTCGTATTTCAAATGGTCGTATGTGTGGTGTTTTGGTGTTAAAGAAATGGCCTTTTATTCCTAGTGGTATTTGTATTTGTATAATAGCAAATAGTCCTGAGCTTAGTTGCATCGACTTGACTTGACTTAACTTCACTTGACTCGACACAAGACGCGAGACACGACGGACTAAAAAGTAGAGAGAGAGAAATAAAAATAGGAAGAATGGGACACCACAAAAAACTAAAGGAATTGTACGACCATTACAACCATTTCTTATGTATATGACTCCCGTAGCAAACATTTATGTACAATGTACATGTGTGTATGAATGGGTGGAAGTGGTAGCAGAACCAAAGGAAACCAAACCAAACCAAACCAATCCAGTCCAAACTAAACCGAAAGAAACATCGGTCCAGAAAGCCATAGTCTATAGTGGATACGATTATGTACTTTCCCATCCAAGTACTTGTACGAGAGAATATAACTTGATAATAAATATTATGTGGGGTGGATAAAAAGGACATAGACTGAAAATAATGACTCATGTCGACCATGTACTCGAGCATCCGACATCCGACAGCAAGTGCAACTATATACACTTGTACAAATGCTACAAATGAAGTCAAGTTGAAGATAAGATGATATTATTTTTTCAATGAATAACGTAATAACGACAAAGTGTGCCTTTCCTCTTTTCCCCACTCCCAAACTCTCCATTTCTCTCACTCTCTCTCTCTCTCTCTCTCTCTATTTATACTCTATATGCTCTTTATTCTCTTTATATAGGAATTATTCTGGTACAGTTTTCTCCTCACCCTTGGTCTCTAGTCTCTAGTTTCTAGTTTCTAGTCTCTCGCTAGAGAAGGCAAATTGTATATTATCTATATATGTAGATGTTGTATGTATAAACAGATTTGCAGACAGATACAAATACAAATACAAAAGAGGAGAAAAAAATAGGAAGGAAAAAACTAACTACGAATGCCGAAGCGAATGGGAATGTGAATACAGAATGCCAATCCTCACTCAGTCACTCACTCCCGCTTGCTTGAATCACATAATATAATCAGCGTGTGTAGTGTGTACGCCTGCCTCTGTCTGTATCCATGTACGTAAATCTCCCTGTTTATACTTAGCGTACGCATGCATGCATGCTATCCAGATAAAAATACAAGGATGAGGCGGGTAGCCAACCAGTAAAACTTTTTTGATTTCCCGAGCTACCCTCAGTGAGAAGAGAGATGCTGAGTAGGAGATCTCAACAGTACCGTGAAATGGTCCAATAATGCACACTCTTTTATCTTCTCTGAATTTGTAATCTCAAGTACAATTATAAGTATTTTACTGCGTACAATTTCGCCAAAAACTTTCCGACTGTCTCAAATATAGTCTTGGACATAACATGGGTATTTTTATGTATTATTTATTTAACGCCACAAAGACATGTCGAAAGAATGAAGTAGAGATTGTCTTTACATTTAGTATTTGAGTTCCGTTGTGTCTGTGTGCATCATCCCAGCTTTTTACGGTAGCTGCACGTCTACTTCTAGTCTAGTAGTAGCATGAAAATCTCATGAGAATTCCCAAACTCAATCTCGATCTAGATCCAGCTCCAAATTCGAAGAGTCACATCCAAATCCAAATCTCTGAATCCAAAACCAAATTTCATGTAATCAACGCCAAAGAGGAGACGACAGAAAAGAGAAAGAACAAGAACAAGTGTCGAGAGTCTCCAGTCTCCAGTCTCGAGTGTAGAGTCTGTAGTCTGGAATAGTGACACGAGACGAACCAGAAAAACTAAATACAAATTTCATCACAACTCTGAGGATTTTTAGTGAAACAGAGAAATCTGGATCAAATGGAGAAGAAAATGCTCATTTAGTAAAATGTAATATCAAGAATAGAGATAAACCTATTCATGTACATAAACAAACAAACAAAACTAGTATCACATAATACACACTACATAATAACACAAAAAACCTCTGTAAAATATAAAAACACAAATTGCAAAGCATACATACTACTTCTTATACAGTCTATAGTATACAAAAGTACAAAAGAACAAAATCCCCTAGACGTTTCCTGTTTTCTGCACAGAAAAAATAATTATACTACACACCACACGTAAGGTTAGATGAATTAAGTGAGCAAACTTGGCTTTGGCTTGCGTGAAGCTCACTACTGTAGAAATGAGAAATCAGTACACTATAAAAAGAAGGATGCAAAAGGTAAGAGCCACAAGAGACGCTGGGATATACAACATACACAAAGGTAAAGGTAAAGGTAAAAGTACGAGTAAAGTAGAGTAAATTAGATAGGAAAGAGGTGAAGAAAAGATTAGGAAGCTAGTGAAAACATTGAATGTTATGTTCACGGCTGTTCATCGGCTTTGGCGTTGGATTTGCCTTTTACTGGTACTGTTGCTTTTGCTTTGATTTTGATTTAACTTGGTGTGGGTTTTATTTCCTTTAGATCACAAATCACAAGTCAAAGCTGTAAAATACTACATGCTGAATGTTGAATACAACTCGTCGAAAATTGTTCGTGTGCGGTGAGTGTTCCAATTGTTTACATTGAGCAAGTCAACAATAGAGAGAGAAAGAGAGCGAGAGGGAATGAGAGATCTAAATCGTCACAAGTCACAAGACACCTTAACCAAACTCCAAACTCTATCGTTTTCTTACTTTTCGCCTACCCTGATTTCCCTATTCATTCAAATCCACATCCAAAATCTACTTCAAACAAAAGAAACGTTAGCAGTTGGCACCAATATAATATAACAGAATACAATAGCATATGATTGAATGTGATTCACCTTCACGTTTCTCTGTACATTCCACATTCATAATCATAACCATATTCATTGTGCATGTACGATGTACGATGTGCAATGTACGGAGTAACGAAATATTGTTTCAAAGTTACCGAGGAAAATGAGAGAAAAGAGAAAAGTTTCAAAATTTTATCCCCTAATGATTTATCCTCTCTCTTTTACTCTCTCAATTTTTGCATCGGTTCTCTCTCTCTCCCTGCTAATTAAAAATTACGACTCATAAGACTCCCACCTAAATGACTTTACAGATTACTAGATGCATAAGGCTTTAATGAATTTATGAAAAACAGGTTTAGGATTTATGAATCCGTCCACCATACACCATACTCACGCCGATGAAACTTAGAACTTACTACCTATTCTTCCTTTCTACTCCAAAGAGAACAGAGAACAGAACACAGAATTCTAGAGTTCTTTAGTATGAAAGTTGAAACTTGCTCGTTCCTAGTTTTCCAGTTGAACAGTGTGCAGTGTGCACATTATGTGATGTACACACATGTGAAAACGTGAATGAGAATATTAAAATGACTTGGAGCTATTGGGAAAAGTCAAACGGGGAGGAAGAACCTACAAGAGAAAAGAATAAAACAGAAGATGAGGTAAAAGGCAGAAGTGAGAGAATGAGAAGGAGGAGGAGGAGACGAGGTAACAAAACAGAATGAAACCAAACCGAACCAGTCACTGTATGTATCTTCTATCTTTTTTCTACATCTACATTTTCACAAATGCATACGATATTACATTATATAAACCCTTACACTGTATACTGTACTGTATATCGATATGGTTATGGATAAAACAGAAAAGTATTTACACTTTACACAATGATCATAATAATACACATTGGTAAATGCTAAAGGGAATAGAGTTATTGTTTTTTTTTCCATAGGAAATCGTGCAAAAAATTGGACACTTAGCCAAGTCGTGACTGGAATATTCAGTTTTCAGTATTCAGTAGAATGGAACACAAGTTAACAGGTTTTCAAAAGAAAACTGTATACATATCAGTGTATGTATTATGTACTTTGCTCATTTCACGTTCTCCTCTTATTTCAATCCTTTTTTCCATTCCGTTTTCCATATTCCCTGTCCTTTTTATGTTTGCATATGCATGCATATAAATAGTAGAGACGGATGAGAGATGAGATGAGAGGAAAAGGAAGAAGGAACCTTTGAGGGCGTGACTCCTTGACCTCTAATGTAAAATGTAGACTTCTCCCGGGGTTTGTCTTTTTTATCTTGTAGTCATCCAGCATTGAACATTGGGTGCATTGGGTATTTAATCTTCCCCTTCCAAACTTTGGGTAAAAAAGCAGATCACGGAGGGACGAAATTACATGATAGCAAGAGCACATGGGTACATGATATAATATGATACAGCACATAATAAATGGAAACGGGAATGGGAATGGCAAGTCATTTCATACTTGATATACATCAGAGAGAAAATACTACGAGTCCATAAAACTCGCACGCACTTAGTCATACGCATCGAAAATTGAAAATTGAAACTCAAAGCTCAAAACAGACACCACATTTCACTAGTGATGTCTCGCACATATGCAAACCTTCAAAATTCAAAAGTTTGCCAAGTGCAAGGTGAAGGTGAAGATGGGAAAATAGAAAATACACAAACATTTCAAGTATAAAAAATTACCATTTACCATTTACAATCTATATCTTTCTGTATTCTGTAGCTGTCATATACAATGTGCAACATACATCTCATATTTATACACAGTGTAAACTGTAAACCATGTACCATGTTCTTGGTGTAGAATGTGGAGTGTAGAATGTAGACTGGGAAATGCGATAAAACTTCAACTTGACATAATATGCAATATGCACCACATGTGATAACATAACATATCATCATTCCACGCGAAATGCAACATATTATCACATACATCCAACTTCCAACATTCAGCCCCTAAAGAAAAAAATCTGTGTAAACTGCCTAAATGTGTAATCTTTACATTATGATGAGAACTAGGAGACTGGAGGAGTAGAAGTAGTTCGAGTAGCTGTAGTACAGTGCTAAGTAATAAGAGAGATAGAAATGGATATGGAAAAGGAGAAGGCTGACGAGTACAAATATTTCTTCTAAATGACGTTACGATTTAGCACACCACCGAACTAGAGTTCAGTCAACGAACTAGATTTATATTTATTACATTATCCACTCAGTCACTCCACAGATTTACAGATACTAGATTTTTCGAGACTTACGAGTATTACATACAAAGATACCTTCCACTTATCCTTATCCCTTTGGATGCCATACATATGGATGTATGTACTATGTATGTGGAGGAATGACTAAGAGCCCGTTCATCTTTAACATCCAGAATCCAAAATCCAGAATCCGAATCCTCGGTTGTGATATTTCCCCAGATTTTGTTTCACTTGAATTCCAAGTTCACTTTATCCAAAGAATCCAAAGAAGAGGAAGAGGATGAGAGAGGATGAGGCAGTTTAGTCAGAATTAAAATGAGGTAAAATAAAACAGACCAAGAGAAAAGAATGAAAAAGTAGGGAGTGAAAAGGACAGGATGAGGAAAAGTATTAGTGAAAGTAATACAGTGGGTCGTATGAATGAATGTGGATGTGAACGTGAAGGTCTGGAGTCTACAGCCTGCATCAGTTTATTGTACATTGTACCATGCATATCTACACACACATGTGTGTGTGTGTGCTCAGAGTTCAGCCTGGGACTGAAATGGAATGATGAAAAAGGCAGAAAAGCCGAAGAAAAGGAAATGAGAAAAATCGCTGTGCTTTCATCATCCCCGAACTAAAATTATTCGCGAGTAGGCTCTTTTACTCCCCTCTTTTTCTCCATTTCTTTCTTTCTCACTCCATTCTGATTCTGCCCCTTCTCATTCTCCTAGTCTTCTAGTGGAGTTGTTCTCTGCTCTCTACTGCTCACATGCTCTATTCTTTCCTATTCTTTATATGGATGTTGGATTGTGTGAGTATTGTGTGACTATTTCCTTGGTTAGGTTAGGTTCGCTTCGGTCTAGAGTCTAGTGTCTGGAATCTAGTGTCTAGAATCTAGAATCTAGAATCCACAGTCTGAGCTCTAAGCTCAACCCAAAACCGAAAAGCACTCCGAGAAAACTTTAACTTGATTCTCTTCCCTACTGTATACAGTACACTGTACACTGTATATTGCACATTGTATACTTTATACTGAATACTGGATAGTGAATACCGAACAACATCTCCCTTTTTCTCTCTTGTGCTTTCTTTCTGTTGTCATCTTGCACTTGTACTCTTTGAGTCAGCCCTTCCTTCTTTTTTCCCGTTCTCTCAATTCTCAATGCCCATCGTACATACTACATACATACATCCATCAGTGCATACATCACATACACAAGTGTAGACTGTAAACTGTAGTCTCTCCCCTGTATACACAAATGTGTACATTTTGAATTATACTGTGTTATTATACCACGTATTGTGTATTGTGTGTGTGTGTTGTGGATATGCGTATCTGTATCTGTATCTTTATTTCCTGCAACGGAACGGCGACGACGACGAGGACAACGACAACGGCAACGACTTGGATCACAGAACAGAAAATGAAACTCAAACTCTAATACTATAAAGATGATTGTGTACACTGATAACATTTTCAGCTATGACTACATCCCCAATCCACAATACACAATCCTCAATACATATAGATATAGATTTATACACATTTATGTAGCTACTTCCTATTTTATATGTATGTAAAACTAGTTGTGTACTTTCCCTCTCTCTCTCTCTCTCTGTCTTCCTCTTTCCCTCTATGGTTTCCCTAGCACAAAGAAAGGGAAGAAGGAGCGGGAAAGGTCTAGGAAAGAGGGTGATGCCATTTCCTTGATCGATTTGCAATACCAACCAAATTCTTACCAAGCCATATTATTCTCCTTTTTCCTCTCAATTTTCCTCCAAATTCATGCATTCATACATACATGTTGATGGGTATGCTGTATGCATAAATGCATGTGTTTTTCCACTTCTCCTTGTTTTCAACTCTCGCCTTTTCTCCTCAAATGTAATGAGAATAGAAACGTACTAGACACTGCATACAGTTTTCCATTTTATATGCACAGTGTACACTGTACACAGTACCTATAGTTACGAGACTACAAAATAAAATGCAACAGTACTTTTTCCTTGAACTTGTGCCTAGAAAGAAGCTTGCTGTGTGCCTTTTCTTTCTTTTTTTTTATTTTTTTTTTCCTGCTTCCATGTAACTACTTGAGAATGTCACCGCAACACAGAACCAGAACCAAAGTCAGAACCAGAACTAGAACAAGAATGACAACAGAATGAAAACGAAAATGAAAACGAGAACCAGAAGGACAACTAGAGCATACCCACGTAGAACGTACAATGTGCATCCGACACTGTACAATGTACGATGTTCACTGGATCTCACTCTAGATTACTGTGTTACTATAAACTAATATCACCATCAACAAACAACACACGACACCGTACCTCACCACAGGAGTGTACTTTTCTCTGCTCATCATCCATACGATGGTTTTTTTCTACTGTTTACCCTCTTCTGTCTCCTGCCTTGTGTCTAGTTTCTAGTGTCTCTTTCTTGTTCTTGTCGTACATTTTTTTCACATCTCGTGTGCCCTACAAAAAAAAGTTTTATATTTTTGCGATCTGCATTAATAAAATGCTGTTACTCTGGGTTTTTCTTCTTCTCTTGGTCTCGTTGGTATGTTTTTCGTAGAATTTTTCCTGGCCTTTTTGGGGAAAACATATTTGGTCAATATATTTGAGGCCCATACATTTTTATTTCTCATACAATACAATCTACCACTACCATTGCTTTCCTATTAGTTGAATGAGCATTCATGCTAAATTTGAAATTTTACAGTGTCTCCAAGGGAATATGTGAAGTAAGTGCACTCCACATTGCATATTGTACAGTGCACACTTCTAATTTATACGTTTCATCTTCTATTCTGTAAATGTGAATTTCAAGGCGTACGTGTATGTGTATTCGTATTGGTGTACAGTGTTTAGAGGAGTTTGGAGTTTGGAGGATCGAGAATATTTCAGTGGGCGCGCTTGCTATTCCATATTCCATGCTCTGAATTCTGAACTTCTGTATTATTTTACTCGATATCTGTATCTGTCTTTCTCTCTCTATGTTCCTTTCCGTCCCTTTCTCTTGCTCTTTCTCTCCAACTTTCAACTCGACTGGATCGAATATGAGGAGTGATTCATCCCTATATATTTCAATTATCATGTTGTACCCTCTGGATCATCGTCGTCGTCATCATCATGTAATCATTTCCCATGCCATTTCCTTTTCTTTAGTCTCTATCCATATTCTATCACCATTCATTCATTCATTCACCAAGTCACTGACTCGTTCGTTCATTCATTCGTTCATTCTACTGTCATATCTAATTCTAATGTATATTTGATATTTGTATGAGTTTTCAACCCCCAATCAGCAATTCCAACTCTCTCGCTTTATTACCATCACTGGAGTCGAGAGTCTAGAGTCGAGAGTTTGGAGCATGGAGTCACTGGAGTATACATTGTAGACAGTATACAGATAGTCAGAGATAGGCCAAAAGACCTGAGTTCTCATTCCAATTCAAAGTAAATAACTGTAGTTGATGAAAAGCTACACTTGAAATATTATCCATTATCCATTCATGTATGATCTATGAGCAGCTGTATATAGTACACTGTGCACTGCACAGTTTCTTCTCTCTCATTCTGTAGGTGTACATACAATAATCGTCATGTTGTAGATTGTAGAAGAATTAGTAATAAAATATCAATATCAAGGAAGAGTGAATTTTGAACAGCTCCATTGACATCTTCCCATTCATTCCTACTAATGACAAGCAAAACAACAAAATTCAGTATTCCGTTTTTGGTTTTCGGTTCCAAGTTCAAATTGAGCTAAATATACCTTCACAGCATGATATACATAGAAGATTTCGTGTTTAAATTCCGTGTAAGGGAAAATAACCCAGCTTTACATCCAAGTTTAGAGTTTGGAGCTTGGAGTTTGGAATAGGAATCCAAATCCCAATCCGAATCGGAGTTTGTAAGCAACAGCTAACATTACAGACCTTGTGCATAAGCCTTACACATACACTTAACAGCAGAGTACAGAGCACGGAGTACAGAGCACGCATTCATCAGTGCGATATTCATTTCATTTCGGTTTTCAAATAGGCTCATGTCTCAAGTCTCGCTTCTCAAGATTCAAGATTCAAGACTCAAGGCTCAAGACTCACGACAAACTACGAAACAAAACAAAACAAACGCACAGGAAAATGCAAGCGTGAAACTTGTTGGTACTCTCGGTACTCTGTATGTTGTACATGAAAAGAGTTTTACGAATATTTTAATTTTGTCTTGGGTGAGTACACGATGTGCATTGTACACTGTACATACAAAACATACAATATATAGCATGTGTATTTATAACTGGTGAGAGGAAGTAAAAATTCAATACTCCATACTCCATCCAAACAGAGTTTTTACACACAGGATTCTTTCTAGATTCTAGATTCTCTGTTCGAGACTAGACTGGATATTCAAAACTGAAAACTCAGTCTTAAACTCAACTTGCATCTTCCTTCCACGCACACACGCAGAGCAGAAAACAGATAGAGAAAGAAAAAAGACGAGAGAGCAAATATCAAGATAAAGAAGCGTTTTTCTTTCTACTGAACACATTTTTTTCTATTTATAGACAAATCTTGCAAGTTGTGTAAAGAAATATGAACGTCTCTTCCATTTCTATCCTTTGCATACGGTATGTATAAAGTACACTAACATTCTAACATGCATCGTGCATCGTACATATAGTGCCATATGCCTTTTGACTTTGCCTATTTTATTTTATTCTTCTCCTATGTTCTCTGTTCTTTCTTAGGCATTCGTGGGGATGTTTAGGTTTGGACTTGGATTTGGTTTTAGATTTGGATTGGGATTGGGATCTGTATTTTGGATTCTAGAAGTAGATAGATAGACCTCAAAGTCAAAGTCAAATGCACAAAGTGAGACAAGTTTGTGTCTAAGACCCAAATTTATACACAGAGATAGATACTTTTATGTGCTCAGTGCTCACACATTCAGATAATACACATTTTTTCCCTGCTACTTCTTCCGTCTTCTTCAAACTTGTCATGTCATGTGTGGCTCTTCATCTTCATCCAAAACCCAAACTCCAAACATGCATACAATGTACGATATATCTGTAATATCCATCTATAATATATGTATATAGTCTACAGATGTAAATAAGACTGCCTTCCGTTGAATATTACACTAACGTCCAGAATTTATGCATACATCCATAATCTAGAATCTAGAATCGAGATAGAATTCAGGGTGCATAAATGAAATGAAGAGAGAGACAGAAACAGGGATAGTCATTATTCATTCAGCGTCACTTCATAACATTTCATATCTGCATTTGAAGAAAAGGTCTCAAATCACAATAAATCTTTGTCCTATTTTCGAACAAATCGAGCAGGTAAATCTCTCTGCATTCATTTGAATAGTCACCATCTCTATCAGCATCAACATGAAGATCAGCATCAAAAAATACAAATGCGCCAACACTGTCTTACATTTTACATTCATATCAGTACGATGATGAGCAACTATATCAACTACGTATGCAAGATATCTCCCTGGATCCAAAATTATTACAACTTATCACTAATTAAGCGTATTCAGAATTCTGAACGATTATGCAATCAAAAAGGTCCACTTTTACAAAACATCATCAATTTGCTCATTTAATTCATTTGCCACCTTTTGTAGTTTTTACGGAAATGTGTTGTCTAGAATCTGGAATCTAGAATCCAGACATTTAGAGATGTGAAAACATTAAGCTCGCCTGCATGCAAATTCAAATATTATACTTGGATTTACATTGGAAATTAGAATTTTGACTACTGACACCGTGAACATTCTGAGAGTTTCAAGGTTCCAGTCATAAAATATGAATTGATACAATTATTACTAATATTATGCGTTATTATTAGACATTTGCTTCTTTCTCCTTCCTCATTTTGTGCAAATAATATTCAGATTGGACGGAGAATGAACAGTTTCAGCTCGAGATTCCAAATTCCAATAGAGGAAATGATGATATAATAAGTAGCAAAAATGAGTCAAATCAGTTCAAAAGTCGTTCTTAAGGATTTTATTTCAAGTCTCCTCATCATCCTCATCATCATCAGCATAATAAGTGCTCTTACATCTCATGTATGCTGGTTATACTGTACATTAGAGGGACATTATAGATGTAGCAAAATTCATTAAATGTCTACAGTCTACAGTCTACATTCTACATTCTACACTCTAAACCTACATTTAAATTCGTTCCACATGACACACAAAATCCTCAAGAAAAGGACATGACACGTCTTCAGTCTACAGTCTTCAGCCTACAAACTACAGTATGCAGGACGTATTACATGAGTGCGAGTACGTATACTGCACATTGTACATATGCTTAGCTACTAGTAATAAGATTTATTTTAAAGCCTTCTAAATGAAGAAATGGAATGACTTTTTAGTTGTTTAGAAGCCGTGAAATTGAAATAATGAAGTTTCTCTCCACTCTCCGTTTTCCATCCACAGAGGATCATAATAATATTTGTAAAAAATAATGTGCAGACTGTAGAGCAAGAGAAAGAGATGCTAAAAGCCAGTTGAGAGGAGTTTAAAAGACGACATGATTTTTGAAAATGTGTGTATTAGGTATTAGCCAAGAAAAGGAGAAGAAATCTTGTTCTTGTGTATTTTTACAAGGAGAGTGAAGAGTAGAGAGTAGAGATAAGGAGGAAGAAAGCAACTTATGTGTTCACAAAGGTGGAAAAATGTGTTTTAGTCTCATTAAATGGTACAAGAAGTATCTTCTAGTTCTAGTTAGTTCTGCTTCTTCTTTGTCTTCTAGTTTTCTTGGATAATATTGCAAGAGGAAGAGCAAGAGTGAGAGTGAGTGCGTGAGTAGTGAGTAGACTTGGGGTTTTTATTCCAATGCCCTCTCCAGTTTTCACCCACGGGAAGTCATTACATTACTACCGTGTTCACAGCCAGTTATTTGTTCTTTCATACCAATCTCCAGTTCTCTCTCTCTCTCTCTTTTGCTCTCTTCCTCTCATCTCTGCCTTACTTTCCTACTCTAGTTTCTAGTTATGAATACGACTACTTACTGCTACTCACAATTCACCATGCTAATTTTAATTTTTCAATATAAAAACCGTTTTCTTCTCCTTGTCTTGTCTTTTCTCTTTTTTCCCTAGTATTTGTGCATTTGAATGCCGTAGACAGTAGACATGCAAAATTCAAACTAAACTTGAGAAGGAGGAAGGAAGATGGTTGTAAATGTAACTTGAAAGTAAAATTGTTCTCTTCAGACACTCCAAATTATAACGAAGAACAAGCAAGATCAAGATGAGGATCAAGATGAGAATGACGATGGGCGTGCGTAGAATTAGAGTTTTTAGACTAGGAATTTCTAATGTATGCAAGAAAAATTCCTTTTCTTTTGTCTTTTGTCTAATTCTTTTTGATATGTACAATGTACAAGTATGTGTGTGGATTCTCAGCAGAAGCTCTTGACTTTTGACTTAAGTCTCTCCAAGTTTCTCAGTTGCAAAAAGTACATGTAGGCAAAATGCAAAATTAACATTATTTTTAAATTCCTTCATCATACGTTCTGACTTGTGACTTTTGACTTAAAAAGTAGTCCTTTGTGCTTTTTCTTTGTACATTCGCACACCATATTTGTTCTGTTGTTCTGTGGATGCTGAATTCTGGATTCCAGAAAGAGAAGACAAGAGGCTTAAATTTTCTGTTTTCTGCCTAAAGTTTAAAGTCTCAAGCACTAAGGGTCAACTTGTAGCTTGTTCTTTCATCTTGTACCATCTGACCTCTAATCTCTCCCTAATCCACAAAAAGGAAGATCAAAAAACAAGTACAGCATAGAGCATAGATAATATGATACATAAAATATAAAACGTTTTTAATCATTTATTTCTTCTAGATTTCTTTTGTATTTTGAATTTTATCTATGGTTTGAGTTTGGAGTTTTGAGTTTTGAACAACATCAAAGAAGAATAAGCATATACATGTTTTATTACTCAGTACTGAGCATTTGCATGCAGCTTTTCCTTGGATTTGAACTGGGCCACATTTTCCAGTTTTGTGCATAGTAAAGCTCTCTTCGTGCATACGATACGAAATTTAGTATAAATTATAACACATAATGTGTACTATAGTTTAGTAACGACGGAGATGAAGAATATTATGAGGGCTGACTTTACACTGTTTGATAATGGATAAAATGGATAATGGACCATTTTTAATTCATCATTGTGGGTTTGAGCATGTATAATGCATTACGTATGCAAGATTATTTGTCAAGGATTATCACATCAAAAGTTTTTGCGTAATACATCAACAATCTTATGGCAATTCTTCTAAACTCCAAACAGTCCAAACTCATAACTCTATAAAATCTAGATTCTAGAATCTAGAATCTAGACTCTAGAGTGCAATCCTTCATAATTTTCTCTTTCCACTAGAGCACACACGTGGAATCACAGTAATGTGTGAAATAATCATGTAATATTAACAATGACCATTCCATTCCATCATACGAAACAAGAAACAAGTAATGGACAAGTATGCTGTACAATGTACATTTACACAACGAGCAACGAGGTAGCAAAAAATATGATGTAGCATAATATATTACGAAAGTTACAATAAGTTTTGAGTGTTGGAGAACGCGGAGTAGAGAAAAAAGTGTAATTTAATTTCTGTTCCCCGTTTACACGAGATGAAGAAGGATGGCACATGAAAACCGGAAAGTGAGAGTGAAAGTGGGACAGGAAAACGCACATTTATGTTGCATCTTTTACATTTCACTTCCACAGCAAAAAATCTAGCTCATATATCTATGTACACATTACACATATATTATACATTATACAGATTTTGTTGTACGACAAACCAGAAACCAGAAAGGAGACAATGGAAAATGTACAATGTACAAGCGTCTGAAAAGTTTTCTTGCAAATGCATACATAATAGCTGCCATTCTTGTGTGGCATAGAACATACAATATGGAAAATGGTACAAAGTAGTTGGAGAATCGAGAAAACAAAAATAAAATAAAAAGAATTACAAAAAAAGTAAGTAAAATGGAAAGTTGGTGGGAGAAGAGATTAAATTTGTCCTTATACATTTTATATTTGCTGTAAGTACAAAACTATTGTTTTCATGCAGTTGAATGTGAATTTGCCACATTCACCTACACCCTATAGTCTACACCCTACACTCTACACAACCGCATGCACACAATACTCAATACTGCACACACAAGACACTCAAGTTGGAGAAAAGAGGAGAGAAGAGGAAGAGTGTACAAAACTTTTCTGTGGTATTCCAAACATTCTCAAACTGTAACCACTTTTCTCCTTTTGCTTTTCTTTGACCACAGACACACACGCACATGAACGTGCACTGTTCAGTGTGGCTTGTGCATGGTCTGTACTCTAGAACCTAAAATCTAGAATCCAGAGTCTAGAGTCTGGAGTCTAGTGAAGCATTAGTGCCAATGAAAACGCCGACTACAGGCGAATGGAGAATAAGAAGGAAACTGAACCAGGAAGACAAGCAAAAAAGAAAGAACAGAACAGGACAACCGTTGAACGGCAGGAGACGGAAGGAATCCAAGTAGAAAGTGCAGAGAAACAAGAATTGAATATAAAAGAAAGGCAATGATGAAAGTTGCTACCGACTTCCTTTCCTCTTTCTTTCTTTTTTTTTGAAAAAAAAGCTCAAAAAAAGTTTAACTTTTACACAGTAAAAGACGTTTAATGGTTGTATTGTGTTTTGTGAAGGTTGTACTGCAAACTGCACAGTGCACACTGTAATGTGTATTGTGCTCTAGTGTTGTGTTCGCCGACTGGAAGTGTTACATTCAACATTTGACATTTACTGTCGAATGTCGAAGGAAGTGAAGTTCAGTCCAGGCCAGTCCAATCCAATTCAATATCATCCCTTCCGTTCTTTCATAATGCTGTAATGTCTTTCCTTTCTTGTTTTGGTTTAGTTTGTTTTGTCTCGTCGTCGCCTTCCTTGTGATCATTTTGTTCTCTTCTTGTTCTTCGTCGTGTATCTTTCATGTACACATCCACACGTAGATTCTAGATTCTATATGTAGAAGTAAATGTAAACGTAGTAAATACTGACATTTAGTATGCGTAAAGTAAACATGATTTCCAGATCTCTCTTATCTCTCTCTCTCTCGGATGGTGCTAAAATCTTTATTGTATGCTAAAAAGTTTAGTGGTTCTTGGTTTTCTTTGGTTTGTTGTTGTTCCTTGTTTCTTGGTCGTTGGCTGTTGGTCGTTGGTTGTCCCACCCTTTCTCACAGCTCAAAAGTATACAATGTACATTTAAATGCATATAATCTACTGTACACACAAACACAAGCACACACACGGATTCAAACTAAGGAAATGCATAAGAGATACGAGCTGTAGTTTGTCGTTTAAAGTACCAAGTACCAGCTAAACAAAATACAGGAGAGTTTTGGTGTGGTGTGGGAGAGTTTACAACAAAATGACCGTATTAACATTGTAAATTGTAAATAGTAAATGGTGTACATAAGTAGTATGTCAATAACAATAAAAGTTTCACTACAAATCCAACAAGGTCTCAAAATTCAAATTGGAAATCTAAAATCTAAAATCAACTAAGCCAGGCCAGGATGAACAGCAAGAAGAAGAAAGATGAAATACAATACATTCGGATAATACCCAAAGTCGAAGTCAAAGTCAACGCTAACGTTAAAATCAAAAGCAAGTTTAAACTGAGTTAAGCTAATCTGAGGATAAACAAGTTTTGGATAAGTTTTAAAGTCTACAATCTGCAATATACATTGTCCATTGTACATGCTATTCAACTTGTTTAAAAGTTAAAACTTACTGTGGTAAATGAGCTTTCCACTTTCAAAGTAAGTAACTTTGCAAATTTTCTTGTGAGTTGTGAGTTGTGAGATGGAAATTGAAGATAACATCAGGAATAAATAAGATGCATCAAATATCACATCGTACATTATGCATGCACGAAGGAAGTTAACTTTTTAGATTTAGATTTGAATTAATTTGACATATGACTACTGACTAACTATATAATATATTATGACATATAAGGATCAGTCAAGTACGAATTTGTGTTTTACACTGACTCACTTGTGTCTTGTGTTTTGTGTCAAGCATTGTCATTTTGAACTGTGAAAGGCATTTCACTGGAACCTGGAACTCGGAACAAACACAGTGAACCACAACCAAGCAAAACTTGACTAATCAGTCATAGAATTTCTAGGTAACGTGTAGAAAGTATAGTAAGACAACGGCACGTTTAGACCATTGCTCCACTTTCCCTTTAAGCATAAGTCAAATCCTCATGGAGACTGTGAGGAGGATGAAAGTATCCTCAACCCTTAGTCCTCAATGCATTAGAATCGTTATCCATGGTTACGCGGCAACGGCTACAGAAAACACAAAGTTGAAGAGGTAACAAGAGGGAAAAAAGATTCAACTTGTGAGTGCATTCAACCCAATCTAACCAACCACAATCATGTAATCATTGAATCATGATTCACGATGCACCGTTGTTTGTTGGACCAAAGAATATCATACTCATCCTCATATTAGATAAAGTACGTCACATGTGCATTTTATTAATACAGGCTCATACATTGCACGCTGTACTCTGTATTTATAGAGCAATATAGGTACAATAATCCATAATCCCCTACAGTCTTCAGGAATTTATCGATACACAATACACACTCCACGTCCATACTCCATACTCTATACATACTTTTATTGAGACAATACTCAATGATCAATACTCAATGCCTTGTTCAATTTTCTACGTCATGACATGTTTGAGTTCATAAACAAACAAACAATACAAAATACAATAGCAAAACACAAATACTACCATTCCCAATTGTTTCAAGTTCCAAAGCACAGTCAAAACTTTAATCAAAAACTTACAGTCTCATGTCTATATCTCATTTCTTTTTTGGCTCCGATTCGTTCCCCTCTACAGAATACAGAATGCAGAACATCTCTGATATCTGATTTTATAGATAAAAAACTAGAAAACGTGTTATAAAAATAAACCAAAGACAATAACATGACTACAAATTAATCCTATTGTTCCATTTCTCTTTATACATTGTATATTATTGTAATTTGTAATACATTTGAAATTCTAAAATCAAAATCATGGCATTTCAAAGTACTTCTTTCTTGACTTGAATAAGCGCTTTTGATACTTTTTCGTATGTGTACATTGTATAGTATTTCCAGCTCATTTGAAATGAGCATAAAACTGAAAATCAAATAGAAAACAATGAAATGAACTGAAATGTAATGCTGTTACATATGATTAAAACTGCAGATTCATTCCAAATCCCAGATTTCAGTCTTCATATCTTCCTCCAAACGTCATGTTTTTTGTGTGATAATTTATAATTTGTCAAGTTTATGTCCGTCCGCAGTCCAGAGTTTTGTTAATAACAATAAAGAAAGTGTACTTTGATATCAGTAGGTTGTAGCTTGTCACCATCATCAGCATTTTCATTGAGACAGTGTTTATATATTATGCTATATTCTAGATTCTATATATGTACACCCTCGCTCCTCGATCCTCAATGCTCAATACACTGTTTGAAGTTTACATTACACTGTAGATTTTTAAATCAGATGCCCATTCATGACAATAACTATAAGCTATAGGCTATGGACAATAACTTGTACAATGTATACAATGTACATCTATACTTGTTTTATGCTTCCGCTATTTTCCTCCGTTATTTGAGTTCAATACCAATTAAGTTGTTTGTATACACACACATAAAACAAGACATGTATATTTTTATATGGGTTTATGGCTCATGTGTATTGTGTATATTTGTTGTGCAATGTGCAAGTACATGTACTGTATTTTGTATTTTCAATGCGTGAGTGCATGTCTGTAGTCTGTAGTGTATTTGTACATGAATGAAACGAAAACACAAATAAATAAAATGAGAAAAGTAAATAAGACAGCTTTCTGAGCTCTGTGAGCTGTGAGCTCTGAGCTCTCATCAAATGTAAATACGATGAGGCAGAAAAGACTTTAAGAACAAGACGAATAACGTATCGTATAACGAATAACAGAGAACGTAGTAAAAGGAAAAGCAGAAAACTTTTTCCTACTTTTTTTTTGCTTACGTCTCTTCTTCCTTCTTTTTTTATTCTTGTGTCGATTCTAGATTCTCAGTTCGATTTTCGATTCTTGTTTCTCTGAAATCAGCCAACTCGTCTAACTGCAAACTGTTGAAAGTTTGTAGAGGATTGTGGACGGAGGATCCAGAATCTAGGATCTAGAATCTAGAATCCATTCTATAGGATGGAAACTGCGTAAATAGTAAATAGCCAATAGTAAATAGAAAATAAGAAAATGAAAAGACTTTTTTATCCTATGAGAACTAAGTTGCTAAGATCTGAGATTTGAGAGATTTTAGCCAAATACCAACCACAACATGCCATGCCATTCATGACATGGCTCGCACTATTCGATTCTATTCTATTCTATAGTATAAAAAACCACACTAGTAAATTTCTATTCCATGTCCAATGTGCCTTTTCCTTTTCTTATTTTATCTCATTAAGAGTACATGTCCTATCTAGTTGAACTTCAATTGTAAAATGTAGATTTGGGGGCGTGATCAAGATCTAATTGATGAAAGAGAAGAAGAGAAAAAAACAGAAAACAGTATTGCGGTCAACTGGTACTTGTTCATTCTTCATGCATAATGTATGTTGTGTGTAGTATGTATGTGTAGAATGTAGAATGTAGACACAACGACTTTGAACTTAAAACTTAGATTTCAGACTTCAGACACATACACAAAAGTGTGTAGTACAAATACACAAAGAATCAAAAGAGTCAACATTCCAATGGTCGGAAATTGTCAGTCAGAAATGATTTCTGACATGTCAGCCGTCATAAATGGCAGAAATTGACAGAAATGGCAAAAATTGGCAGAAATGACAGAAATGACACAATTGTGAATAATTAAAAAATAAACTAATT
>JAQGBH010001850.1:0-28596 GCA_034698265.1 Sminthurinus aureus
TTGATTTTAAAAATTTGCTAAAATGACCTCTAAGGGGTCAAACGTCTATATCCGAAGTCTCATGGCCCTAGCACAAAGCAAAAAAAATATTGAAATCAATATGAATCCGGGGTCTAATAATAATTCATAATTTATGAATTTTTTGTTATAAATTTTCCAGAAATTTGGAACTTTCAAATTATCTTTTTAAAGAAACTATGCCAAACAGAAATGAAGCAATTCACCAGATTTTAAAAGATATAAAATCTCTGTTGGTTTTCATGGAGTTGTTTAACCGTTGTTTTCCTTCTGTTATCTTTTCTTATAAAGTTTTCTGTCTCACGCTTTCTATTGCCTATTATTTTTTCTCTATTCGCCATTTTGAAGATAATCCATACTTTGCTGCATTCTTTGTGTACTTGGCGCTGATTCCAACTTTATTCTACCCTGTTGTCTACATGCAAGCTTTTAAAATTCCACGTAATTTACAGAGTTTCAAGAGAAGACTTGGAACAGTTGTCAAGTTGACGTGTGCAAATGAATCGTCGTTATTTAGGTGTGAGATACGGAGAATAAGAGCAGTTGGAATTCGTGTGGGTAGTTTTCATATGCTGGAAAGAACGTCAACTCCAAATTTTGCTCATTTTGTAATGAGTCGTGTACCTAAACTACTTGTGACATTCCCTCGATAGCGATTGCTTGTAATTTGTAATTTATAATTGCTAACAAACAAAGACAAAATAAAAGATTAACGTTCACGTTCAATTTTGAAAACATTCATATCAACCAAGTTTACATGCATATACAAAAAATCATTTCCTTGCAACTTTTTTAAATTTCAAACCAAATGATGAATACACTTTGTCCATATAGTTTCCATGCATTTTATTTTTTATCCTGTTGACATGAAAACGACATGACAGGACTTGAGAAAAGAGAAAACACTGTTGAAAGGCTTGCAGGTTTTTCCAAGATTCTAGATGCAAACATGGTTGAATTTTTTTGAATTTGAATTTTTATGAGGTTCTTTGAATTAAAATGCTGAGTGGAAACCATAAACTCTTGAAGGTCACAACTGCCATTGACATTGTAAGTATAACAAGTTTTGTACAAATTTTGAAATATTTAGTCTGTGCAAAATTAATCTCAAACATAGATTTTACTAAAATCATTTTAGTAAACTACTGAATAATTAAATTATGTATACTATGAATTTTTAGGTTTTTGGTTTTACTAGTTTGATCATCTCCTCCGTTTTGATGGGAACAACTCTCTCAGACTTTCAAAACAGTTCTAATATCGATCTCTGTAGTGCTTCAAAAGGGTCGTACTCAAAATTTCATTGGAATCCAAACATACCGGATTTTGGGAGAAAGAGGGATCGCTGGGCCGTTGGAAGTTGCAGCAGAAAGGTTATCATCGCCCTTGAACAAAAGAATTATCAATCATTACACAAAATCATCTGCGCATGCCGAAAAGGAAGAATTTTGGCCATTTCTCTACTGTTTGGTTGTGCGGCTATTCAATTTATTAGTGGAACGGCTACCTTCAAACTCCTTCGAATGGAAAATGTATCAAATGAAAATAAAAAGAATTAGTTTTGTTTGTGTTTTTATGAAATTGTTTATAAAAGTTTTCAAAGTCTTCTTTATTGTGCTGCTGTACATACTTTGATTTTTGATTGAAAAGGTTCCATGTGGAGTAAAGCGATGGACAGTTTCTGGAGTTTTGCACATTTTTTGTCTTATCTTTAGTTTCTTTGCTTTTGTTGTATCATTGGCTTTTGGAATAGCAAGAACTGAATCCCAGTTTCGGAAGGAGTGGCGCCAAATTTTCAAAACAGACGCGGCGGGAGTTCATGTGATGTCATCATTTTCAAAACCAGATTTAAATGTTCAAGGGATTCTTTTTGTTGTTTGTTGTGGGATCAACGTGGTTTTTTCTGGGATTGTAGCTATTTCATATTTATGTTGTTTTTCGGGACGCTGTCAGAATTTACTACACGAGGAAGAACTTGAAAAGTATGAAATATCAAGGAAATGCCTTTCTAGTGCAGTCACGATTTTACAAAAGGTTGAAGATACAAAAGAAAATCTGCCTTTAAACGTTCAATCTTGATCCGAAGCAAATTAATGAAACATGTCGAATCGATTTCCCCCCTGCAGGGGGGAAATCGATGAAGAGTTCAGGGCCCTGAACTCTTCGTATCTTGCTTATACACCGTTGTCATAGTGAATAAAATAGCTTACAGATGTTTTGTTCAAATCAAATCCCAAAATTTAAAATTTAGCACATCATTTAAATTTTTCAATGACCATTTTGCAATGTAAATTCAAAATTTTACACTCATTTTAAGAAATCCTTCAAAATTTTTAGTTGATAAGAATTTGGGTCTTCAGGCTTTCACTCTGCACTCCAAATTTTGCCCTTGCTTTGCCTAGTTCTAAATTTTCATCATGACTACTGAGCCGCCAAATCCAAAGAAGAATAAAATTGATGTTTCCGCATTTTCAGCAAAAAATCTTCTTGTTCCTTATCAGACGGTAAAAAACTCGAATTAAATAAATAAACCAAATTTTCTAACGGTCTGTAATTTTGTAATTCTAAACTTTAACGAGTAATACGAAAACAAGACATATATCACATAACGTTTAAATTTTACGTTCAATAGGCAAATATTCAATACAATGAGTCCTGGTCAACACTCGACAAGCACGAAATCAAAATTCAAGGGACATCATTGACTTGTGATACAAAAAATAAGAAATATGTCCATTATACTGCCATGTGGATGAATAGCAATGCTAACAATAATACTCCTATTCCTGGAACTAGTTCGACAGGGCTGCTCAAAGCTGGAGATCATTATTGGACAATTCAATTTGGGGAATTGAGTGGTGAACAAACTGCTGTTGGTATCTCAGGCAACCATTTTGTAAAACGAGGGTGGGGGACTCGAGGTCTTATCTATACACAAGGAAATCTATCCAATGGGATTTCAACCCTTCGGGCTCAATTTGGAGATCCAATTTTATCTGGTGAAACCATCGGTCTTCTTGTCTCATTCTCATCACCCACTCTCGAACAGGAGAAATTGATTAGAGTATATTTTTTTCAAAATGATCGACCTCTTGGTCTAGCCTTTGAAGTTCCTAGGTCAACTTTTCCTCATGGAATTTTCCCCATCATTCAATTTGGCAAGGGAAAAAGTTCTGCCCGTATTCAGAGGGTGAATTCCTTAAAAATCCCACCATTTTATCAGATTCGACGACCAAAAACACCAAATATGGGTATTATAGGTTTCTGGATGCTCGGAGCAACACTTTTTCGGTGGGAAATTGATGAAAATATTCGATCACTTGAAAATAATCTCCGAATGGATATTTATGAAAGAAGTAAAGATAGTTATGAAATTTATCTGGATGATTATGTTCCTCCACTAAATCAAAGTCAAAATCAAAGTCAACATCGAAATCATCGAGGACAACCTTCAAAATCCCGTGGAAAATCCACACTCTACAAAGAGTTGAGACGAAGGGACAGCAACACGGAGAGTTTTGAGGTGACAAAAACTAATGAGGAGAGAACATGGACGATGGTTAGTATGAAAATTGAAGAGGATAATAATCGGAGACCTTATACCGCCAGTTATGACCTTAAATTATTGACGCAGCCGCCCCCTTTTCGACATGTCAGACATCATTTCAAAAAATTAGCTCCAGAGGAAGTGGATATCCTCAAAATTTTCCAGGAGCCCGACTCCATCATTGTAGACAATGGATATTTGAAAATGAGCACTGGAAATTTTACAGGAGTTTTTGTACCGAGGGATTTGGATGTGGAAAATTTTCGAGGAAATCCATTTGACCTAAAAAATGTCGAAATTTCACCAGAGGCTATAGCAGAAGCTCAAAATCCAAATCCTAATCCAAATCAAAATCGTATTGGTAGTTTAGCGTTGCGTAAGCAATCGGTTCACAACAATAAGCTGGATACTAATGCCTAAGGATATTTTTGGTTTCTCCATTTCATGAAAAAATGGCTATTTATTTAGACTGACGAGAGATTCCGAGAGATTTCAGCTTACTCAATAAAATTACACATCGATTTTACATTCTTTGCATTTACACCGGCAAATAACACAATTTGAACCGTGTGTGTGTGTTTTATATTCAGTCGCTCAGAGAATTTCTCCGTTCTCTCTTCTTTTCATTTTTTATTTGTGATTAAAATTTTCAATTGTTAATAATTATTGAATCACCCATTATCATATTTCATTTATAATTTTATTTTTTATCATTTATAATTTAGTTGTGTTTCCATTTGCTGTATTAACTTTGTGTTTATCAAGGTAAGAGTGATTTTTTCCAAAATACAGTTTTCACTTCTAAAATGTGTACTTAGCTCCATATTTGTTTTGATTTTTGATTTATTTACATTTCATATTATCTATACATGTACATATGTGCCTGAAGTATATTATTTTTGCACATGATTTTGGATTTCAAATACTAAATACTAAATACTATTTCTTTATCATTGCAGTTGCCTGTGGCCATCATTAAATAAATGAGATAATCAGATTTCTAAATTTTTGGACTACAGCCACAACAGTACAACATCAGCGTTTCTGTCTTTTATTTCTTCTGTAAGTCTGCAAGTTAGTCCTACTTTATTGATATATATATATTATACATAATAATAAATAATAATTTGTGTTGGGGTTGAGAAAACAATAAAATATCATTGTGTTGTATTCTGTTTTTTGTGGTTGAATTACAGATACAGAAAAAGTGACCATTTGTAAAAATCTAGTAGTCATGGCTGAAGGAAATAAAAAGTGGGGTTTTACTGCTGGCCCAAAACCTCAAGAGAATGCATTGTCGGAATTGGCTGGTGAACATGGATTTAAAGTTGAAAATTTCTTTCGGATTAATGAGGTCTCTGGTCAATCTGGACAACCCGGGCTCTCTCCCGAAGAATTTATGAGAATGTTCCTTGAGTGCCCATCGGAACTCCGCAATGTTCTTGCTGGTAAAGTATTGAATCAATTCAATATTATCATGAATAAATAATTTGTTGTAATAATTATTTTATTGTTACAAGTTATGTTGAGTATTGAATCAAGAATGGAATTAATGTTGTTCACATTAATTCTTTTCAATTTCCTTGTTGCATGTTAAGTACGAGAGGCTCGTTTTGTAAATTTATGAGTTTAGTGGAGTGAAGAATTTGAGGAACGCGGAGTATTATTGAAATATTAAAATTAGAGATAAGAGAGAGAGAGAGAAACTTTTACTACAAAGCATAAATGTGTCCCTTTTTCTAGCAAGTTATGAGTTATGAGTTATGATTTTTCGTATAATATTATTATGGTATAAAAGTTATGTAAATTTGTAAATTTATTACATGTTTGTATTTTGTATAATATTTTATCAGGCAACAGCCAACAACAACAAGAATCTTCCGAGCCATCTGATGTAAGTACTGAGGAAACGGATAGTAAGCAAAAAACAAGACGTCGACGAATGAAGAAGCGACAAGAAAAAGAAACGAAAGAGGAAGAGGAGAAGGGAAAAGAAGGGGAAAAAGCTACTTCACTCGCTAACTCACTTGATGCTCAATTAAAAGATATGAATCTCAAATCGGATGATAAAAATGGACATGGGGATGGAAAATCAAAAGGAGAAAAGTCAGTTGAGAAATAACTAATTTTGAATCATCATCAATATATACAGTATAAAGTGGGACAAAAATCTCTTTTGAAGTATGACCATAACCATGAAAAATTAAAAATTACTATAGTATTAAAAATTGTTACTAGGTTAATTTTGTTGGAATTGTGACTGTAGCAATAATAATAATTATTGATAATTATTGTGTTTAAAAAGTTTAAAATATTTTATCAGTTTTAACGAATTAAACCAACCTTTATGACACATTATGTATTATGTGTTACAAACATGCAGAATTTTAGTACTCAATAATAAAAATAACTTTTTATTACATTTATCATGTATGTATGTTACTATACACTATACACTATACATATAATTTCTGCTCTCACCTCTGACTTGATCATAATACTTTTTATCATACCAACTGATAGGTGATAGAATGGGACAACGTCATGCGGCATTGTGTCCTTATTTGCTTTCAGTATTTTACCATTGGGTATTGTAGTTGTCATAAATAATAATTAAATATCTATTTAGTTGTACCTTTGCTTTTTGTATTATACTCTTTCGTTTGTGATAGCTTGGTGAAATTAGTATGTCCGCAATCCAGAAAATTATTCTTCATAACTCTGTATGTACAGTTGGACATTAATTGTTACGTGATATCATTATATATTATAGTATTATATTATGTCTTTCCCCTCAACATCTGCTGACCTCATTATTCATTATTATTATTAGCTATGCACATTCTTCAACTTTATTTAGACTGACTCATACAGTGTGTTGCTAAATTCACTTTGCCTCATGAGGCTTATAGACTGCCTGGATTTTTTCCCATTTAAAACTACGCAGATACATACAGAAAGCCTAGAAGCCTCACTAGGCAAAGTGTATTTAGCAACATACCCATATTCTGCCTCTAGACAGAAAAGGGAAAAGTCTAGACTTGTTTTAGGTAGGGCTATTTAAGTATAAATAGAATTTTACTGTGTACGTGGTACGCTCACACATGCTTTAATATTTACCAATTTTCTTGTACTTACATTGTACATCATCCTTTTAGAAAATCGTTATGAGTAGAACCATAGAACAACTATGCTCGCTCCATATCCATATCTCCCTAGACTTTGAGTAGAACATATTTTAAGTTTTCCAGAAATTATAAAGAGAAAGTTAGGAAAGTTTTTCACGAAAACAAGCGATAAATACTGCGCTCCAAAAACTTAGTTTTTTTTCAAAGAGAGCATAAAAAATATGCTGTCATTTTTGTGCCATAATAATTGACAGTTAAAAAAAGTATTTCATCATAATGTTTACAATAGTTAATCCACTAGATTGTGTTTATTACTATCACATTGTTGACATCAATCAATCTGGACCGGAAACTGTTCAAAGTCCCGAAATTGGAGGAAATGGTGATGAAATTTCCCCATCTCAACCAAACCGGAAGAGAAGACGAAGGAGTAAAAGACAACCGGATGTTGTTATTGATAGCAGTATAATCAGCCAATGGTGTAACGAAGTAATTAATCAGGTAAAATAATATAATGATAGTATATATATTTTTATTTAAAGTTAAAAGTCGTTACATTCTTACTTTTTTATAGTAGTAACAATAAATAATAATTAAATTGGGTAATATTACAAACTTATATTTCAAGTTTATTTGAATTCTAATTTATGAATCTGCATAGTATGCTATCTTGTTTTATTTTGTCAATATATTATTCATTATTACAGTTTGAAAATGTATCAGAAAGGGAAATGAATGATCGTCGTCAGGAGATGAATCACAGTTGGCACAGTCGGACACCTCTAAATGTTCTTGATTATAATGAACCATTAACTCAATGTGCATATATTCGATGGGATGTGCCACTTCGGGCCTGTTTTGTTAGTGAACTTATGAAAACTCATGCAGCCTTCTCATTTTTCTTCAATGGACAAAAACCTGTAATCAATGTTGTCTCAGTGGGATGTGGGCCATCAACAGAAATGATTGGAATTCTTCACTACTTGATTCAATCTTCCATGTCAATATCAATACCAGCACCATCAAAAAATTTAATGATTCGATTTCTCCTTGTGGATCGTGCTTCTTGTTGGATTCGTGTGATAAACAAGTTTGAAGCAGTTATTAGAGATGATATCACTCGTAATTTTCCTCAATGTCCTCCAATTTATTTTGAAAAAGTGTTTTATGAGTTTGATTTGACACGTGATAGTGATCTCATCAACTCGGTGTCAGGAGAAAATCTACCAAACTCTAGCATGAATTCCAGCAATCTCAATAGTACAAATAATCTACTTACTTTGTTACCAAGTTGTAGGATGAGTGATCTCTTTACTTTTTCTCTGGTCTTCTCAGAAATTGTAAAAGAAGGTAGTGCAGCAACTCTGCAAGCTGTTAAAAATATTCAGCGAATATTTCATCATGCACCAGTTGGAGCTGTCTTTCTTTTTATTGAAATTGAACAGGAAATTGTAAAAAAGAATATGATCAAAAATCTTGAGGAAAATATTTTTAATCCTGGAAATTCAAACAAAGATAGCAAAACTGTTCATTTTACTCTTCCTCAAAATATGAATTTTGGTCTCAATGATGGAAAATTATTTTGTCTTTTGTACAGTAAAATTTAATCTTTTATTGGAGTTTTAGTGGATATACTTGAATAATAAATAATAAAAGCATAAGCTTGTTTTGTGGATGGGGAATGGGGAATGTGGAGTACTATAGTGCTTCATAAAATTCTTTTCAAGTTTTGTCCTTTGGGTTTGCTATGGAAATTAAAATTCACTTCATTTAAATTCATTTAAAATAAAATTTGCATCTGTATTCTGCATGAATGATGAACGTTTGTTTATAAACTAAACTAGAAACAATACTAGAAGCTAAAAGCATATACTAAGATATTCAGTTTAATTTTTAGGTTTAGTAAAAAGTAAATTCAAAGTCAAACTGTTCATGAGCAGTTCTAAAAAACGTAAAGTTCGTCTTCAATCTGCTTCTCAAAATGACCAAAATAACAATGATGGTAAAGTTCATAAAGAAAATGAACATGAATCGGCAAATCCAAAAGTCAGCCTTTCTAAGGCTAAAACAAAATCTAAAGTTTCTAAAACGAGTAAGATTAAAGACCAAAAATCTAGTACAAATGAAACCAGTTCGATTTTAAAATCCATCAGCTCTAAAAAAACTAGAGGGAAATCTCAGGATATTTCATCAAAATCAACAAAATCAAAAGGACATGAACAAAAGAAAACAAGCAAACAAAAAAGTATTGGGACGAAACCTGCCTCTAAAATGACTATGGAAAATATGACTAATACTAGCCCATCTCCACCAAGTCGACTTAAAACCCCACCGCTTTTTCGTGGTAAAAGTATGAGTACTTGGACAGAATTCAGCCAAATTTCTACGGATACTAAAAACACAAAAACAAATAATCCAACCAGTATGGACATGTCTTGGATAATCCCATCAAAATTAGTACCAAAGCCCAAATTAAAACCCATACTGAGGTCAAATTCCAGAAATTCAAAACCTATTGAAAAATCTATTACCGATTCGTCAACCATATCGTCTAAAATAGGGCAAAAGTCTTCCAGTCTTGCATCTTCTAATAGATTTGTTGTTTTATATAAAACTCCACAAAAAAATGCTCGTCATCTTATGGATTCCCGCTCAACAATTCAAAATCCTTCCGAATCCCCATCGACGTTATACTTTTACGGACAAAATGGAGGAGGAAATGATGCTCGAAAAAATCTGGGGCACTTTAGGTCACTCATTGGGTTGGAAAAGGAAATGAAGCGTGTGAAAGAGAAACTTGGTGTAAAAATACATTTTTACAATTGTTTCACGAGTTACTTTGTGTCTACTTATTTTTATCAAAATTTTTAAACAGATTTCTTTTTTTAGGGTGGGATTAATTTGGCGGTGAGGGAAATTCAGCGGGTAGAAAATGCAATTCGGGTATATATGCAAAACAATACAAAACACTTAATTAGCTAGAACAAATATCAAAACTGAACATGGAGATAAAAATTTTTAAAGCAGCAAAATCTTTTGTATTAAAGGACGGCCATGTTTTTGAAGTGAGGGGAGGAGGAGCCATTTCAGGTGGCGCTGAAGTTCGTGAGGAACTTTTAAAACGTGGATGGGTTGAAAAAACCAAAACTCCAAAACTAAATCCAAATACTGTAAATTTTTCAAACAAACGTTCGTCTCAAGATCCAAATGTATTGAAATCTCAGTCAACTGATTCTTGTAATTGGCCACTGGTTCACAGACTATTGAATCGTCAACCTGCTAATTTAATTTGGACTGATCATACACATAAAATCTGTTGGCCGTGTATACCACCCGGCACATTAATTAATCGAGACCCCCAAGGATCCTTTGGATACACCCTAAAGGTATTCTATACAGAAACGAAAATGTGTATGAAAGTGGTTTGAACTTTTAAAACATCAACATAATTTGAGAAAGACTTTGCTACATTTTTACATAAAATTACTGTAGAAAAATATGGTGGAGCCCATACAAAATATACACTGGTTTGGAACTAAAACTGGCACCTCTGTCTCCTCTTCTTCTTTCATCAGAACATATCGTCTGTTTATCCCAGAGGAAAAAGCAACATTTCTTGAAGATTACAAACTCACTGCTTGTCAATCCGTTTTAAAATGGTTTGTATCAACCGTGGATGAAATTAATAAAATTGAAGGGAATGAAGAAGCATATGTTGGAGTTCGGGGTGTTGAGATATCAACCGCACTCCATCTGGTGGATTTTGCCTTGGCTCAGGTCAGAAACTACATTCGAGTAAGAAAACACGAGGATATTGATGATCCAGAACCTCAAAAGCAGCCAAAGAAAAAGGGGATGATGAGCTGGGACATTTTTTTAAAGCAATGCTATAAAGTTCTTCATTCTACAGGGATCAAAAATGGTAAAAATGGAGGGTCAATAAAGAAACTGGTCAAACAAATCATTCCAAAGATAAAAGAAATCGTACAAGAAGTTAGCACATTTTGGCCACAATTTCACATCGATGGCATTTTAAATAGTAAAAATCATAAAAATAAATTAAAAACATTTGGTACACAATATCCCATTTCCAATTTCCAATGCCAACAACAAAAATATTATGATATGTGAATTTCTACAATAAATTTCTAGTATGGATCTTTAAACCTGGTCAAGGCACGCAAGGACGTGGCATTCTTCTCCTTGATAAACATGAAGAAATTCAATCAAAATTTATCAAAGGGAATAATGAGCAATCCTCAACTATTGTACAGAAATATTTGGAGCGTCCTCTACTTATTTTCGGTGTAAAATTTGATATTCGGCAGTGGTTCTTAATTTTATCATGGAATCCTTTACAAGCATTTATATACAGGTAAACCTGAACTTATTCTTTTCAACACTTTTTTTCATTTGAAATTATTCAGACAATTCATACCGGATCATGTATTTACATCACAATTTGAAAAATATAGGCACAGTTACCTTCGGTTTTCAGGGAAAATATTCAACCTGAATGACCTTCATGAATCAATTCATCTTACAAATAAAGATGTACAGCAGAGATATCCGATTGATCCAGGAAGGAGTTCAAATCTACCTCTCAATAATATGTGGACAAGTCAAGATTTTCAAAATTATTTGAAGTAGGATTCATATGGAATGAGTATTTTGTTTTTTTTTTAAAAAAGGTCATTTATAGTTTGTATTTTGTAGTCTATTTTATAATATAAAAGAATTTTTCCTACGCCTACAGAAAAATAGGTGAGCCAACCGTTTGGATCAAGAAAATTTACGCAGGTATAAAAAAAGCTCTTGTGACCTTTCTTTTGGCAATTCGAGAGTCTGTGGTTGACCGTCCAGGATCCTTCCTTATACAGGGAGCTGATTTTATGATCAGCGATGATTTTACACCTTGGCTTATTGAACTAAACAGTAATCCTGTCATGGCAACTTCAACGACTGTAAAATCTAAACTGACACCAAAGTGTATTCAAGATGCTTTAAAAGGTAATGATAATTATCATAGCTCACTAAACTGTACCAGCAATCTGCAAGTTTCCATGGAAACTTTGCAGATTGCTGGTACAGTTTAGTGAGCTATGATAATTATAAAAGTACCTTTTAAAAGTTATGCAAATGCAAAACTATGTATATTATATGCTTGTAAAATAACAGAAAAATTCTAAAAATATTGAACTTGGACTGCACTTTCTGCATAGTAATTTTGGATTGGAATGGAGAAGGACATACGGACATTGGAGATTTTGAGCTACTCTACCATGGTAAAGCGAGACTAGTGACACCATCAGTATCTTTGAGAAATCTTGATGCTCCATCAGACTGTCTCATTCAAGGAGAAAAGCTCCCTAATATTCCCGCACCGGAAGATATTTTGGAGAAAAAATCAAAGTCAAAAAAGAGGAAGAAACGTGTAACAGCCGATTCATCTCGATTGTCAAGTGGAACCAAGAAAACAGTTTCTACCAAAAAGAAAAAGCTTGTTAAAAAGTCATCTTATGTGATACAATGATTCCTGTACTTTTTTTTTTACCTGGCTGTACTGTCTATAGTTGCTTGGTTGAACAGAAAGTAAACTAAAAGAACTTGTTTTGAGTTTTGCGTAAATCCAAAATACTTTGTTTAGTTTAGAGGTTGGAGCCTTGTTTACTTTTTTCTTTTGTCAATCGTTACAAAATAAGCATAAAAACAACTCACTTTTTGCTGTTTTCTTTATGGCCCATCACATAATTAACTGTTTGTCTGTGGTCGAATTTATGTTTTTGAGGTCATTTTTCAAGGAAAACTTGGAAAACCCTTTTATTTTTCGAATTCATCAAGGCAAAATCTACCACTTAAATTGATATTTTAAATGATAAAAGGGAAAAATGAAGCATCGCATACGGTTTTAATTTGTAATTAAGATGGCTATAAAATGCATAATTATAGCAGTAAATTGCTTTTCACGGAAAGATATTTCAGTGAAATTTGACCACAAAATGGATGGATAGAGAGATGGTTGAAGTTCAAATAGGTAAATATTCTATAATTACTTTGAAATGGTATCCGAAAAATTTTGTATAAAAAGAAGTAATGTTTCGAATTCTTATCAACCATTTCGTTCAACAAAGCTTTTAATTCAAGATGAAGTCAGTGTTTGTCGTGGCGCTAGTCTGCGCCTCTTTTGCCAATGTTCTGGGTTAGTTCAATTTTTCGTCATTAATTCTTGTTATTTTAATCCTTTCGTTTTTATTTATTAAATCAATAATATCAATAATAATTTGTCATTTGCAGGAGCTGTTTCATGGAACACCCTTTTGGGAGACAAAATTTTCCCTGAAAATTTAGACAGTAGTAGGAGCCGATCAGGTCATACAGCTGTTTTAGTCCAAGAAATAAACGGACTCTTAGATGATCCTGAAATTTTGACCGTGGTCTACAATAATTACGCAGTGAGCTACAGATCATTTTAGAATACTAAACTAGAGTATAGAACGTATATTTTTGTTTGCGTTTCAAAACATTATTTTGTCCTTTAAAATCATCTAGAAATTATACAACAAAGATGGATCTGTTGAGGGAAAATCAAATGTTCGGGAATCTACCTTCAAGGACAATTTGCTCAAGATTACTAAGCACAATCTTGAAGCTCAAGCTGGAATCCACACATGGACTGAAGGAACAAATCAGTTTACAGATTTGGTAAAAAAAACAAAGCTCTTTAAATATTTATTACACTCCATTTTTCATAGGGCCAAACAAAATTGATCAACGTTCATTTTACTCAATTCACAATTTACGAAAATATATTTTGAATAACAGACAGACGAAGAATTTCAACAAATGTACCTCGGTCTTGCTGTTAATCTCACAGCAGCTCTTGAATCAACTGGAATCCAATCTATGGAACTGGACTTGGACAACGAAAATTTCAACCTGAGCCAAAGTTCTTCAAAGGACTGGACTAAAGAAGGGCTTGTTACTCCAGCAAAGAATCAAGGACAATGCGGCTCATGCTAGTAAGCTTTTTGCTTTTTATTTTCGGTATTATATATTAAAGCTTTTTTACCAAGTCTCTCAAATATTCGATTGGGATTTGAATTTAGCGCGTTTGCCTGTGCTGGAGCTCTTGAGAGTAGTGTTGGAATTAAAAAACGGAACGGTAGACAGATGCTTGGTGATGACAACAATGATGATGGTGACCTTCTCGATCTCAGTGAACAACAAGTCGTGGACTGCAGTAGTAACGGCGGTTGTAACGGGTGAGGAAATAATAGAGTTTTGAGCTGTAAACTATAAAATCTAAATGTATAATTATATAAAATTATAATTGTTTTTTTTTCATCAAATGATTAATTTAGAGGATATTGGGACGCCACCTATGAGTACATGAAGAACGGACTTGTATCAGAAGAAAGTTATCCGTATACAGCTAAAAAAGGCAATTGCCAGGGTAAGTAATTTGCAAACCAAAGGATTTTACTAAATATGTTCCTTTTTGGAGACTCGAGACATCTGTGAGTTAATGTTAACTTAAAAACCACGGACACTTGTAATAATCAAAATTTTTTAAATTAATGTAGACTCGGATGGTGAAAAACTTGCCAGTGTTGGTAATTGGGGAAAAGTGCCCGCGAATGAAAAAGCATTTCTCGCTGCCGTTGCTAAATATGGACCTGTTGCCACTGCAGTGGATGCTAATGGCTGGAATAGGTACAAAGGAGGGGTTTACAATGGACCATGTTCAACTAGATTGAATCACGCAGTCCTAACTACTGGATATGATGAGAAAACCATTAGTATCAAAAACAGGTACACAGTTTCATATTGATTCAGCTACAATAATGATTATTGTTCTCATACTACTCTTTTCATAGTATCTTGAGAAATTTTAGGGCATTTGTTATTGTAAACTGATTGTTTCCTGATTTTATGCCTTTTTACTCATATTTTCTACCATTCTTATTGGGACAACAAAATTACAAATAACTTGAACGAACAGCTGGAGCGAAAACTGGGGTACTTTTTTCATTCTATATTTTTACTTTTTACAATACATAAAAGTTAGCTTACTATTTGTGTGAAAAATGTTGTGCGTTTCGAGTTTTGATGATTAATGGAAAACAAAACGTGTGCTATATTTAAAAGGCGAAAGCGGTTACATTAGACTTCCCCGTGGGAGAAATAAATGTGGAGTTAATGGGGATGTTGTTTATATGGAGGCTGCTTAAGGAAGCAGCTTCAAGCCAAATATTATATCATGCACTTTTTATTATATAATATTGTATTATGCATGGCATTGTACTGTACTCTGTACGATACTGAAAATTGAAAATAGGATGTTGAAATCCTAGTATTGTTGTACAACTTCTGTATAAAATAAAATAAACCGAGTTGAACGATTCATGTGACAGAAAAAAAGGAAGTTTTTATTTTTTTATTGGAACATGGATCATCACCACACGCCACACAAAGATTTTACATATTTCCGCCTGTATTTATAGACAAAGGACTTTTCAAAATTTAACAAAATTAGAACATAGAAAATTAAGGAAAGGAAATGATAAACTTTAAAGAGTTAGTTGTCAAGTTTATTCTGCAGTGGTTTCTTCAACTGGAGCTGCAGTGGTTTCTTCAACTGGGGCATCAGTAGGAGCAGCACTGGTTGGTTTTGGTTCTTTGGTTGGTTTTGGTCCTTTGGTTGGTTTTGGTGCCTTGGTTGGTTTTGGGGCTTTGGTTGGTTTTGGGGCTTTGGTAGATGCCTGGTTTTCACTCATATCTTCCTCATCGGCGGCTACTGTTGTGGTTGTTGTTGATGTTGATGTTGATGATGATCGACGACGGCAGTTTTCAGCGACATCCTCGGCTGCGGTTTCAGTAGTGGGCTCCTCAGTAGGGGCATCAGTAGGGGCAGCACTGGTTGGTTTTGGTTCTTTGGTTGGTTTTGGTCCTTTGGTTGGTTTTGGTGCCTTGGTTGGTTTTGGTGCTTTGGTTGGTTTGGATGCCTGATTTTCACTCAAATCTTCCTCATCGGCGGCTACAGTTGTGGTTGTTGTTGTTGATGTTGATGATGATCGACGACGGCAGTTTTCAGCGACATCCTCGACGGTAGTTTCTTCAACTGGGCCTTCAGTGGGGGCAGCAGATGTTGGGTTTGGGGCTTTAGTTGGTTTTGGTGCCTTAGTTGGCTTTGGGGCTTTGGTTGGTTTTGGGGCTTTGGTTGGTTTAGATGCCTGATTTTCACTCAAATCTTCCTCATCAGCAGCCACTGTTGTTGGTGTTGAAGAAGAAGAAGATGAAGAAGATGAAGAACCTGTTGTTGATGTTGATGATCGACGACGACGGCAGTTTTCAGCTTCAGCCAGATCAGCAGAAGGATTTTCTACTGCTCCTGAAAAGTTGAACAAAAAAAAAGATTAGTCATTTTTTATTCAAATTTTATAAAAAAAAACATTCAAAACCAGCCAATCATGTAATTTGTTATGTAATAATAATTGTATCTGTATCTCTTACGGGCAGAAGTGTAGACGACGCAAACGGCCAAAACGGCAAAGATGAGGAAAAGAGAACGCATTTTGAATGGGTTGTTTTTTTTTTCAGTTTTTTCTACCTGATAATGGCAAATGAAACTGTTGTAGTTGAATGTTGAATGATAACTTGAGCATTTAATCTTCCTTTTATATGAAAGCTTTGAGACTATTTGACGTCAAAGCGCTTGTCGTTCTCGTTTGTTAGCTTTATGCATTCAGCATTCACATTCCCGAAAAGAGATGAAGGCCGTTTACCGTTTTGTATTGAATTTAAAAGTTTAGTCCCACAGCAGAAGCATGACAAATTGACAATGACAACTTTGACGCGTGGAGAAAATGCTCGGTTTCGGTTTACTTGTTTTCACATGAATTATTATGACATTTCTATATTTTCAATTCTAAATCAACTTTTCTACACGAATTCAAGATTCAAGACAAAACGAGAGTAATTTATTTCCTATTGTCTCCCGTTCATCATGATAGTGTTAGTTGGAGTGAACTTGAAATTTTAAAAGGTATTTAAGTACATAATATAATATGTCTGCAGTCTACATCATATTTTTTCATTTGTCTTTCTAATTGTTTCCTACTCTCACCACAAACTACGCAAGCATGATTCAAATTTAAAATTATTATGAATGATGAATGAATGATGAACAAATCATTGAATTTCCGTGGTTTACAGCGTGAACAGCGAACAATTACGTACGGTTTGTTTTTTTGTATACAATAAGCGTAATTCAAAAATACGCCGAAAATTCGTTAAAACAATTCAGAGTTGACATAGCTGATGTGATGGTTGTGTCAGTTGCGGGTTTGTAAAGTGAATAATAGTAATAATAATAATAATACGTCATTATAATTTGTAATAGCTTGAACTTTTCATTCGCTCTCTTCCAACAGTCATGCTTCTCGCCTTTAGTAATATAAAATTATACATTATACACGTTTTGCTCTGCATTTCCAATTTCCTACAAAAATTAAGTAAAAGCTCTCCAGCATTGGTAGTTTTTCACTGGTACTACTGAGACACTACGAACGTGATATGATGACGTTTCTTCCCCCAGTAATATGTAATACAAAAACTAACTACCAATAAAATTAAGACCTTTCTCAGTACGCCGAGTTTAATTTTTTCAATGGAGTATCAACTGCACTCTTTTATTATTCAGCAATTTTATAATGATCTAGAATCTAGGTGCTTGTAATATGAAGGGCAACCTTTCAAAAGTACCTCTGATTTTTTTTAATTCCATGGTAACAAACTCTGTTAACACAGTGTGTATATAACCAGAGGTACTTTTGAAAGGTTGCCCTTCATATGTATGAGCTTGTAAAGACACTTCCCACTTGAAGTTTTTGTAATTTTGACACCTGAGACAAAAGTTTAGTGAGCGGTTTCGCACGGAATTTGAAATTCGGCTTTGGAAACTCGATTTTAATTATTATTCCTGATGGTACATCATAAGAAGGACGAGCAGGAGGACAATAACTTCTTTTCCTGCTTTCGGTGCAAGGACGAGCAAGAGACCAGCTGCAATGGCTGAAATGATGATTACATGAACTTCAATGATCACTTCAAGCCACACGACAAAATTCATCCACTGGACGATTGAAGTCAAGATTGAGTTCACCTACATCCATAAAATCCATAAAAATTCTTGTTAGTTAACTATTGTTGAAGTTGTTAAAATTCATTTAAAATGGCAAAAAATATGTGTATTCTTGTCTTTTTATTACTGGAGGATCTCTGTAGTACTCGGCAAAGGCGAGGATATTCGTTGCCCAGGTAACATCTAAAAAGGTAAAGATTGGAATGCAATAAAAAGACATGAAATTTAATGGAATGTGTGAATTTAGTACTGCAGTGAGACACAAAATACAAAATACGGTACAAAAATGTAACAGTAGATTACCTCGTATAAAATTATAAAGAGGGGAGTAAAATCCGAGAAATGAAATAATTCCCCAAATCACCAATGATTTTGCAGAAGGAATCAAAAGCTACAAAACAATATAAAAATTAATAAAACGTGTAGATAAAAACTGAAAACAGTAATTTAATTTTTGTGGAAACATTTCCAGAAACATTCCCGTTTATCCTATATATTAGATATGTCGTAGTGTTTTTAATTTTTCAGCACAAAACAAGAAACGTAAAATAGAAAACAGGAAGCATACCAAAACGGCCCGTTTAAATCGAACATTTCTTATCCCTTGAGCTTTCTCTTCAGCCAATGTCAATGTCTTTTTTTGTCCATTTCCGTGAGTTTCATTTCCGGCTTTATCTTTGATATCCCTTTTCAGTCGATTAAAATTCAGTAGCTCTGATTCTCTCCCATTTTCTAAAGAATTAGACCTCCAAAATCCACTGTCGTCAAAATTTGACAAACTTGTATTTTCTACAAACTTTTCATTCTTAAATGACGTTGAGAATGAGGGTTGAAAATGAGGCAACCCGGGAAATTTTGCAGATAATGAGGAGGAGGAAAACATTGATTTTCCTATTGTCTGCTTCTCATCTTCTCCCACAAATTGACTGCCTTTGAAATTCAGGTATTGATCCTTAATAGTTAAAAAATAGAGCAAAAAACTCAACTTATGTACACAATACACAAGAGCTCTTTTTAAATTTTAACACTACATTAAACATGGGATAAAAATGTACGTAAAATTCAATACAAACTCCAAACTCCAAAATCCAAACTCACCAGCTCTCCGAATTGTCCAAATGTGAGAATAAACACAACTTTTGACAGAATGTCCAACATATTTTTACACTGCTGTCCATAAAGATGATATTTGATTTAATAATTTTTGATCCCTTTGTTTTGACTTTGAATTTTGAATTTTGAACTTTAAACTTTGAACAGAACTGTCTGATGTCTAATTTGAGTATTGTGGTATTGAATGTTGATTATTGATTACCGAGCACCGTGCATTGACTTGGGAGAATAAAGAATCCTTTGGTGACCTTGAAGGCTCCCTGTTCAATGTTAAGGACAGGTGGAGGATTGTTTGGTTGGAGATATTGTTGTTTTCGGTGGTATTCCCAGTGTTGAAATGTTGACTAGAAACTAAATACAAGATACTAGATACAAGATACAAAAGATAGGCACATGAATGGAAAAGTGAGTTTATAATGTATTCACTTTTTCTTTCCCTTCACCTTCAACCTCCTGCCTTCATTCTTCATTCTTCAATCTACGTAAAAATATGAGGACTTACGAGTACAAAGTGCACAGACGTAACGAGTAACGAGAGACAAGGCAATTGGTATGTAGTATGCGGTATTTGGTATTCGTAATGGACTATTGCAGCCCACGGCAAAGATTGAATTTGTCACCATGAAAAAATTCCTCACTCACTCATTCACTCCATCCCTCCTTCCTTCACAATGGGTATGCTTCAGGTAGTCAATTTAAAACTCAGGTACTAATTTACCAACATACTAGAAGGCATAATATGAAAAGGAAAGATGCACATATTTACGAGAGAAAAAAGCTCAATTTTAATTCCAAAAAATGTTGATGACGTTTTATAATTTATAATTATTAGATAAAATGTATGTATGGGATTTTCCCTTGAATTTTACATTTCCCATTTTCCATACATACGATGATAAAGGATGACTGTTGATTAAGGAAGGGCAGAGAACGGGTAGCGTTTTCCTCAAATCTCAAACGTCATTCTGTGTGCCCAATGTCGTCTTATGAAAGAAGTTGTAGATTTTTCATGGATTTTAAAATAACTACCACCGTCAATCATGACACGGGTAATAATTATTTGATCATGTACGATATGTATCCACATTATCAGTTCCTGTCATTTCAAAAATACACGTAGATATAGAGTATAGAGTATAGAATACACGGCTAGACTCAGTAGTCTGTTCTACGTGTACTTTGTCTAGGAATTGTTTTTCTGCTCGGTCGTTGATGTTGTTGTTGTGTCTGATATGTGCCACAAAGGAGCTGGAGGTCAATTATTAAGTATTTTATGTCTTCCGGATAAACATCAATAACATAGAACATATTCCAAACTCCAAACCGGACAAGGACGTGAACCCGGAATTGTAAGTGTTGTTGCCGGGTTGAAAATAAAATAGGTTACGGTTTTGCGTAGTATTGAATATGGAGACTAGACACACGAGGACGGAAAAGACGACGACGACGACGATAGCAACAGCAACACGACAAGACATTGGCCGTTGTTATTTTTTGAGGTTATCATTATCATTTTAGCAGTAGGATTTCTGAGCTCCACAAGACACAGCTTGATACTCCATAAAAAATTACCATCCAGTGTAAAAGGTACAACTAAAACGTATAAAAATCTACAAAAGATCAGAATAATAATAATCATTATTAGTATTACAAAAATTATAATCTACTAGAACAAAAAAAAATCCATAATGTTGACAATAAAGGAAAATCGATGGAATTTCATGGTTTTGGAGCTTTTGTCTGATTGGAATTTGTTGCCCATTTCTGTGGATAAAACGTCAGGAAAAATATCGATACAAAGGAATTGGAATCAATTGCGCCTGTGGTATATTATATTTGGTTTGGAGATGTTACACTGGGCTTATGAAATAATTTGCTTTCTCCAACTCTTTCTGTTTCAAAAGGAGGGAATAACGTTGAGCTTTGGATTGATTCACGCCTTGATTTTCCCATACGCACCGATGCGTTTCTGGAGCTTTCAAATTTTCATCATAAATCAACGAGAAACAATTGAGCTGTTCAATTATTTCTTTACCACCGGCACCGGTGAAAATAATGGTATTTTTTTGTTTTTCTCTACTGAAAAGTTTATCCTATTTTAATTTGAAAAAGCATGATTTGATATTCATATTGTATTTTAATTTTAATTTTATTTTTTATTATTCTATTTGTTTTGTTCTATCAAAGCTCCTCCACGAAAAATCTGGACTCGAAATTTGGAGTACAACCGAGTTGAGTTGCTCACATTCATCCTGCCATTCTTCTTTGCTGGCGCTGACTTGCTAGTGACACCCTTTTTGCTGAGTGACAAGAATCGAATGTTGATGCTGTACGGCTCAGATCCTATCACAAATCAACAATGGCCACTTTCCTCTCTTTTGAAAGGTTTCGATGCGGTCTGCACCTTTCGACTTGCAGCAGTGACCTTTTTCACTGCCCTGACTCAACTCCTCTTTATTCAAAAAATCACAACTTGAGCTTCTCTTCGAAACATACATACATGAATTTTACCATTGTATCTTTGATTACTATAATAATTAATAATAATTGTTATCAATCTTGTTGTCTTTGCTCCTTGCCCTTTGAGGTCAACTTTTAGTTTTACTTTTGGTCTGAATAAAGCTAATGCATTTACCTATAGAACGTAAACCTTAAAGCTAGAACGTACGCTTATAGTAAAAATCATTTTCATTTTCATTGACAGTCTCAGCCATAATAATTGCAATCGACAGTGTTAACTTTTAATGTGTTCTTTTTGCAATTGTCTCTACAATTAATGGCTGCTTGCGTATTATTGTTTTGGTCGTACTTATTACGTTATTTGTTTTGCGAGTCAATCATTAATTAAATCATAAAGCTGTAGGGATGGAAAACAATGACAAAGTATCAAAAGGTGCAAAATGTGTAATATCAAATAGTCTTACTTAGGAAATACAAAACTCTGTACATCATTAATCATCAATAATCAAGCATAAGCAACATAATACAAAATATAAAAGGCAAAAGCATGTTAGCAAGAGAACATCAAAACTTTAAAAAACTTGTATACCTTTTTAAAAACATGGAAAAATATTGAAATAAAATTAAAATTAACCGGAGAGAATGCGATGGAAAAAGACTAAATTACCATATTTTCCTTTTAATAAAATGAGACAAAAAAACGCACAAGGTAACTTTTAGTTTTCAATTTTCATTTATTTTGAATAACTGTAAAACATTTTTGATTTTCAAATTTCAAAACAAAGTAAAAAACGTGATAATTTTTAAAATTGTAGTTTCCCGCCATTCGACTTGTTCACCTCCACCTTCCTCATCACCATTACCATCGTCACTAGGTCATGAAATCATACCTGTTGAAAATTGTACATGTCAACGTCAATCCTCCTACCCTTATTCACCAGCAGGACGTTTAAAATTCCTGGACACGGCCCGCGTCTTCGCCATTTGGCTCGTAATGATCACACATGCAAAGGAACCGATTTACATGGACCCGACCTCTACCGTCCTTTTTTACACTATTGGTTTTGAATACATTCAGTGTTCCCTCTTCTTCATGATATCCGGTGCCCTGCTCCTGAACAAAAATGGGAATGGGAATAAAAATGAAGAGCCGATTTGGTACCTGTACAAAAATCGGATTTTTCAGCGTCTCGTACTCCCTCTTGTGGGCTGGGCGGTCATCTACTTTGTCTACTTTAGATATGCAGAGAGGAATAGAAAAGTCAAGTTTAGTTTGAACATGTTTTGGTCCTTTTGGTTCATCTTCATGCTCATCCCACTCTACATGCTCCTCCCACTCTATCGTCTCCTCTTCTCCAGAAGACAACTTGAACTCAACTATTTAAAAAAGATTGTCATGTACATTGTCTGCTTGTGGTTTCTTTGCCTCCTCGTCGAGATCAGAGTTCCTGCTCTCACCCAAAATTCAATTTTACCCGCCAATTCCAATTTGAATCCTAGTTCAAATTCAAATTCAAATCTGAAAGGAAATCTCAAGACAAATCCAAATGCAACGCTACAACTAAAACTGACATCAAAATCAAATGTTACTGTAAAGCCAGCAGTTGTTCAGCAGCGACCTCGAATTCAACCCTCATTTCACTTTTATATCAAAAGGTATACTGGATTTACCTTCAATGATCTCTTTTGGAACCCATATTGTGGCTACTTCCTCATGGGTGGGATGATTCAATATTACCAAAATGTGATTCAAGGTCCTGGGCGGAGAAAGTGGGCGATTCGGGGTTTTTTCTTCTACCTCCTGGGCGCCACCATCGTGGGCTATGTGCACTACGTTGATAGAGCTGAGACTGGACTGGCAAAGAGGAGTACCTATCAAAATAAGTTTTTGGTGTCCTTTCGAGTTTTTCAAACGCTCGGTTGCTACATTTGGCTAATGGCGACTGGAGGTCAAGTTTATACGCTCGCGCCACGTCTGATTGACTCCCTGAGCAAGGCCAGCTATGGTATTTATTTTAGTCACATGATCATCATCAAACCTTTTCGATGGTACTTTGTCCACCACTACAGATGGATGCCCAAGGCCATTTATACCCCAGTCATTGCAACGGTGTTAACTTTTGTCTGTTGGATTCTCGTGTTGCTGATGAAGAGAATACCCATTTTGAAGAAAATTGTATAATTTGTTTAATTTTTTACTTTCTAGTCAAGAAAATTTTTGATTTTAGTTTTTGCACCCAATTTTATATCTTTTGTACTACTGTACTTTTTATTTAGTTAGTTTAGTTTTTAAAAAATTGTTGAATAAATTTCTATTATATTTGGACAACTCATTTTTTGTGGAATAAAATTTCAACTTTGAAGCCAAGGAAAAATTATTAACTACGCCATAGTATTAGCTGAGCATACGAAATACAAAATACAGCATGCTCTACGATGAGCTTAGCTCCTGACCTTCAGCCTTCAGTTCATATTGCGTTTTACATTTGAGTCTCGAGTCTTGAGTTTTGCTTATTTTGCAGATTTTGTCTGTTGTCTGCCACAGCAGACAACAGACAAAATCCTGCTTTTAGTCTGTATCTATTCTGAATTTAGAACCTTTCCTCGCTGTTTTAACATGGACTTCCAACAAGGACGAGGACAAGAACAAATAAATGAAAACAAACCACAGGAAAATTTACAAGTGGTAAGAAAAACTCTTTTGTGTTGTGTACGTTTTTTTACGTGTTTTCTTTTTGAATTTTGAATGTAAAAATCTCTAATTTCTAAGAAAAGCTTGATGTATTTTTTTCCACATTGCATTGTTTAGGAAAGAGAGCAAAAGTTGGTTCTCATTGACACGGACGGTGGAACAGATGACGCTTGGTAAAATTTCATAAAATTTACACAGCTTCATTCAAAATTGGAGCGCTTTTTGAAAACTTTGCCAGTCTCCAGTCCAGTCCAGTGTTGAAAATGTCTAATAATTCTGAATTTTAATCTTACCAGGGCTATTTTTCTCTGTGTTGCCGCTCACAAAGATCCGGAAATTCCCTTTCGGATCGTGGGAATAACTTGTAGTTATGGAAATACACACATTGATAATGTGACTGTGAATGTCATGAGGATTTTAGAGACGGCCAAAGTCACAGATGTAGGAAGAAAATCAAAGTACAAACAGAAATATTATGCCTATTTTCGTACTTTTACCATTATTTGAAACATGCTTTTTCTCAATAGATTCCTGTTTTTCGAGGAGCGCAAAATCCGTTGCATTCGGCTTTTACACAGCGAGAAGGGTCACGTCATAGGCTAGATGGCTTTGGTTAGAATTATAAATTATATTCATTGTTTTGCACACAAATATAATGTATTCACGTGCAACTAAGGAAAATTGTGTGAGTTAGTATATGTATATTTTTTTGAAATTTTAAAAAGGTGATGCCAATTTACCACCCATTGGAACCAAAATTCAGAGTGAAGTCGACGGAGCAAATGCAATAGTGCAAATGTCTCATTTGTACAAAGGTTGACACTTGAGACTTGAAATCTTTCTCATGTTGCTTTTTAATTCTCCTCATGATTATTTTTTTTGTCTTGTATTTGTACTTTATTTGTTGTGTTTATTTGACTTTTTCTAAAAACTGGTAAAAATGTGGCATTTTGTTTGGTATTTGAGCAGGAAATCTGTCTATACTAGCATTTGGCCCACTTACTAATTTAGCCCTTGCGCTAGAGATTCAACCTGAGATCAAAACATTGATTAAGGAAATCTACATGGTTGGTGGGAATCAACAAGGTAGTCCTAATTATTGAAGGATGTTTATTTCATACATTGTTGTGATTTTCATACATCTGTCATCGTTGGAATTTATTGTTAGTGGTATTTTTATCTCGCTTTTTGTTTTAGAGAAGGAAATTTCGTCATCATTGGGTCAATTTAATATCCAAGTTGATGTAGATGCCGCTAAAATTGTAATGAGTCAGTTTTCTCCATTTTGCCCAATTTTTGTGATCCCCTGGGAAACTTTTTCACAATCAGGGTTTGAACAAGTATGTAATAAATACTAAATACAGGTAAACTTAGCTACATGAAATAAATTTGCTAGGTTTTTTCGTTCACTGCTTTGAGCTTTGAGATATTTGTGTGTTTTAGAACTTCCGTGTAGAAAAACTAGGAAAATTAAAAACAGATGAAATCACTTTGCTAAACACCATTGAGAGCAACATTTTAAACAGTATAAATCAAGTTGAAACTGGAAATCGTTGGATTTGTGCAGATCTCGTCGCTGCTGCCGTTTGCTTAGAGCCGATGGTAAGATTTTAAATTCCAACAAGTTTAATCCTTTTAAAACGTCAACATTCACAACAATTAACAATAAAAACATATTTCGTATGTCATGCATGCAAATTCAAAAACATTGTTTCATTTTGTCTTTTGACTTTTAATTTCGCCAGCTCGTGAAAAGAAAAGACAAGAAGCATTGGGAAGTGAATGATGGCACATCCGGAAAATCAAAGGGGCTTTTCTTTCTTGAACCGGAATCGTCGCCATCTGAACATTGTATCGTTGTTCAAGAATTGGATATGAAATTATATGAAAAAATGCTTTTCTCACTTTCGGATGGATCATTTTTGTACAGAAATTATTAAAGTTAAAAATAAATGAACAAATGTCAATCTTCTATATTTTAGCATTTTGCTACTTATATATGGACAATCTAAACTGACTCAATATTATTTTTTCACAATCAATCGTTGATCGATCAATCAATCAATCAATCAATCAAACTAGTTGACTGCCAGTTGTCAATATCATAGTGGATAAACTTGAAAATATTAAATGCACAATTTACATTTTACCTTTTACATAGATAAGAACTGACCTGATAATTGCTAATCAAAAATGCTAACAAATGAACTTGACAGTTTATTTATCAAATTATAAAACCAACAAACTGGAAACTCACTGGAAAATCCATTTCTTCCATTAGTATAATCATTCTTGATTTAAAACTCATCGACTATAGTGGTCAAAAATCAAAAACGCATTTACAATTGTACAAAAAGACATGGGCTCTCTCACATTAATTTCGTTTATCTTCCTTTCCCTCCAAATTTCCATGGGATGGGCAAGTACGTAAAACATAATTTTGAAACATTATAATATTATATAATATTATTATAGAAATAAAATTAACATTGTATTTTTGTTTCCAGCATTTGCGAACAGATGTCCCCAACCTGATTCAATTTACCCGGGAGAATGTCGTGTAGGTCAACTTGCAAGTAAACTCAGCTTGTCCATTTGGAGCAAACCTGATTCTCCTCAAGAACTGATCGACCGTATGTTCATCCGTGCTCGAGAAGCGAATGGTGCGACATCCAACGACACTCTTGAGTGTCACAACCTGAGTACAAGATTCGTGGATTTTGAAAATGGCGCCTGGAATCTGACCTCACTCGATCGTACCTCCTTTGTCTTTATGGATATAGAAAATTCAAATGATTTCTCATCAGTTTCAGACGGTCCTCGAGAGGAAAGTTCAGGCTCAACTAGTAAAGTTTCCCAACCCGCCACCAGGATTAGAGTTGAATACCTTTATTTAAAACAATGTGCTCAGGTTGGAGATCAAACTTTGAGAGACTTTCTCAAGTATGTGGATCCAGGCGCCCTCATTATGCTTCAAATGACCGGTGGCTCTCTTTACACTTTCCCATTTGGACTTTTGAAGTTTCCAAAACTCGCCACTCTTGACTTCACAGGAAATAAATTTCGAGGAATCCGAAGTCATGAAGTTCAAGGTCTGGTTAGTCTTACCTCCGTCATTTTGAAAAGTAACCAAATTGGAGTCATTGAGGAAAATGGGTTGTATTTTGAGCCTGAAACTATTCCGATATCTGACGGAAAGAGAAGGGAATTGAGGGAAAAGGTGAGAGCGAGAACTGATCGACTGTCAATTACCTTCGAGTGGAATCAATTGACCAGTGAGGGTATTCATGAAAATCACGGGCTGGATTCTACAAACTATCGACCAATTACTCTCACTTTGAGTGGTAATAACCTCACTAGTCTACCAGAGGGCACTTGGAGGAAGTTTCTTGAGGCTCATGATGAGAATCTTCTCGCAGTTGCTTCCAATCCTCTGGTTTGTGGCCAAGGCACCAGGTGGCTCAAGGAAAACCGACAACAGTTTGAAAATAAGGTTCAAGGCGCCAATTGTGAAAATGACCCGGGAAATAATGTTTTTACCACCAATTTGTAATTTGTAATTATTAGGAAATAAAAAATAAATAAATAAATGCAGATTTGAAATTTAAATGCTTGTAAAACGTTGGAAGTTGGAAATAAAGTTTAAAGAAATGCCTTCAATATTTTGCAATATTTTTTGTCATTAAAAAAAGCATAATAATTTTATTTTGCATCAGTTAAAAAAATGTTATTTTAAGCTTGATCATTATTTCACTACCTTTGTCATTTATATACTTAAAAGTTGACGAATGAAAAATAAAGCAATTGCCTTTGTAGTAATTGTAAACGGTACAATTTACGGATTCGTGAAATAATATGTTTTGATTTGTTGTTCTCTTGGATATCCAAATCGAAAGAAAAATCCACTTGGCCTGCTTGAAATTTTACCCATATTTTTGGAACTCTTCTCATTTTGATATTGAACTTGAACCATGATTTCTATTTTTTCTTCTGGACTCTCCGAAATGTAATTTTCAATCTTTTCCTCAACCTCTTCAACTATTTTCCGATTCCACGGACTCTGGAAAAATGTGTTGTTCTCAATTTGAAGACCAGGTGAGAATTTCGGATTGACGAAATAGCCGCTGATGTCGTTTGGTTTCTTGTCAGCCACTTTATTATTCAAGGAGTTTAATACAGGAATTTCCTCGTCTTCTGTATCATTTGATGTTGAATTCTGCCATGAAATGACGACTCGAGCTAAAACCAATCTTCTGTGTTCATCCTTTTGAAAAAATGTCTCTGGACTATTTTCTTGATTCATTTTCATGTCTGGAGAAAGCTCCACAATATCTGGAACGGCCATCTGATTTCCATTCTGATTTTGGATTCCAGAAGAAGAAGAAGAAGAAGAAATTGGAACTTTGGATTTTTGAAACTCCTTTTGTCCGTTTTTCTGACTGATGAGAAAAGCACTTTGATCCAGCTCATTGACAAAACACGGTCCGATTGATCT
>JAQGBH010001851.1:0-28594 GCA_034698265.1 Sminthurinus aureus
TACCAAGTCAAGCTTAAAACGCACTTTTACCACTTTTTGCCATTTTTTCAGTTGGGTCCAGCGGGTTACCCTTAGGTGATAGGGGCATGATATAGGGGTCAAAATTCTTAGAATTTCCTCTAGTATTTCATAAAAATATCAAAAAAATTTTACGAATTTTGTTGTTCAAATCTTTTTGAATGGATTCCAAAGTTACTCGTATGTATTAGAATCTAGAATTGGTATTGGTATTATTGCCTAGTACCTAGTGTCTAGTGCATGGAAAGAGCCTCGGGGATTTTTGGCACTGGCCTAAGCATTAATCACTGGTTTAATTGTAACCAAGTGCAAATCTGCAAATCCCTTTCTATGTTTTGTATTTTGTATATTTTTTCCCTATTACATTACATTATTATTGTACTTTTATTTCTTTATGATTTCGTGCTCCAATAGTTTCCCTAAAAATCTGCTGGCTAGGTTGGTTGATCCTTATCCTTATCTCTCAGCAAACCACAAGTCTAAAATAGTATTATTTATTATATTTATCATTAGTTGAATGTTGTATGTTTTATGCTGTACATTCACTATGCACTATGCACATTGTTAAGAGTTAGCCATTTGAACTTGTATCATGCATCGTGCATAGAAAGCTCAAAGCTCTTACTTTTGACTTCTAATAATATGTATGTACGGTACATTTTATTGAAAAGCGAAAACTCATGGGAATGATTATATTTTTTATATTATTATTATTAGGAATAATACACATTTCACTTTGCTCTCGCTCCCTCTCCGTCTCTCAATTACTTTCACACAACTCACAACATTACTTTGTCCGTGAGTGTTATACATTTATATTTATGAATGGAGGTGTTATTAGAGGAACAGTTCAACATTCAATTGAAATGAGCAAAAAATTTGGGAAAATGGATTTCCTATCATGTGTAAGTTTTTATAATAAAATGTGTGTCTAGAAGAAGAAGTGAAGGAGGAGAAGATGATGATGTTTTTGTTGTTGTTGATGATGATGATATGATGACTACATTTAGCCTAGCATGAATAGTATTGGTCAAGTAATGCACTGTGCACGCTCAACTTCTTTCTTTCATTGTTTCTGTATCTTGCAGTACAGTTAACGGTATTTGCACATGCACCAAGAATCAAGAACCAAGAGTAAACTTTACTTAACTAGTAACAAGTAACTAGCTAAATAATTACACACTCGTATCTGTATTTCGTATGTGAGACAGAAGGCAGAAGCACATGTTTTTTCTCAAAAACTTCGACCAAGTAAATATGTGTATTAAATATTTAATATATTATAATAATGAAATGCCTATACCTGCAGCCTACAAATTACATACATGCGTATTGGAGAAGGGAGAACAGAAGTAATGTGTAGGGTAGGGTACGGTAGGATCACGTCTTTATAATACCTACAATATCTATCTTTTTTTTTATTGTAATACCTGCAGGAAAAAGACTTAGTTAAAAATTCATATGAATTTATTCTCTTAATTTTTATAATCATACGTGTAATGTTGAGTAGTGTGTGGTGTGTGATATACTTGAGCTCTCAAAACTAGAGATTGGAGATCCGAGATACTTTACAATTCTTAATTGCATTGTGTTGTATCTTTTGGATTGTAGTGGCTTTTTGAATACAATTGACTTTGTTATTGTTGTGCCGTCGTACCAGTAGTGTGTACTTTACTGTATTCGTACTATGTACTATGCAGTGTGTGCTGTACACTGTACTTCATAATACATAATGCAATCAAGAATCAAGATTTTTAAGATGCATGCGTATATGAAAGGTATAAAGAGGAATATGAATGCGAATATTAATATGAAAATGAATATGGGATTGTGTCTGTCTAGTGTCTATATGGATTAATATATTTTATACGATATAACAGTCGATAAAATACTATAGATGTACAAGAAAAACCATTAGTATGCATACACCTTGTCAAATAAATAGTGATAAAAGTCGACTTGAAGGAAATATCCAAGAAGGGAAATTTCTTGTGGATTCTTCATATTCAATAAGTTGAAGTGTGAGTTTGATTGCTGAGAAGAAGAAGAGAGAGAGGGAAACAAGGGAGCAGATAAGAGAGAGAGAGAGAGAAAAAGAAAGATGTGGGTCGAAATTTTCATTGAGCTTACTTTTCGATGATAATTTTTTTAAGTACATAATATTTAATATTATAGCTCAGTACTCTACAATCTACATATGTGTTGGTTGGTTGACTATTGACTACTCTTTAATATTTTCCAACTTCCATCATAAAGATACTCTGTTTCTACAGCTTTACCTGTACAGTGTACAGTAGTATGTGTTATATATTATGTAGGTAGTGGATTGTACAATGTACATGTTCCATTTAATATTTAATACATTGCACTTTATAGTACATTGTATCATAAATCCTTTGACGTTGTTTAAATTATGATGGTGGTGTTTTCTTTTTCTTTTTTTTCTTAACTGCATCTGTTCATATTATTTTATAATTTTTTTCTCCCTCTCCATCTCTCTCTCCCTCTCTCGCTATGGATCATTTGAAGTTGAATGTGGTAATTGACAAAGGGAAAAGTAGATAATATACAATATTTACATTTGTTAGCTAAATCAATATTATTGAATATTGAATATCGAGTATTGAGTATTGATTTTTAAGTCCTTTGTGGAATTTGATGGTTATAATGTATTATGTGTGGAGAAACTGTATGAATAAATGGTTCTGGTTTATACATTATTATTTTTTGACGGTCACATCAATAGTAACAATGCAAAACCAAAAGGGTAGAGTTATTGACGAGGTAAAGATGACTTGAAAATTGCTAGCATCTCCATAATCTACTTGTTATTACAGTATGTAGTATGGTTGCGTATATTGTAGATTGTAGATGATATGGAGGAGTAGGCAGTATCATGTTATTTTTATTATATGAGCCTACAATATTATGGCACATGGTCAATCCTTATTTAGTAAGGGAGTTAGAAAAGGGAGACAAAGGAAGTGGATGGAAGATGTGCAATTCATTCGAGTCAGAGTCAGCATCAGAATCAAAATCAGTTGGGAATATTTTTATATGGAGAATGGAGAATTGAGAGGACTTGAAATTTTCACTGTCTGTCATCTCAAAGGTAAAGTCATCAAAGTCAGCGTCAACTCTATCAATGGATTACTGATTACACATGCATTGACAATGTATACACTCGTTTCTTTTACTTGTAATGTTCCCTATACAATATACAATACGATGAAAATAAATAGAAAATTAATAGAAATTTCAAAAAAAAAATCCTCCTGTCACATGTGAACGATATTGATATTGTCGATTGGAGATTTCTAGATTCGAGTGTTCATTAGATTTGAGATTTGAGATAACAATAACATAACCAATAACAGCAATAATGCACTTGTGTCTTAATCTCACATGGAATAGGAATTAAGAACAACGTGCAATGTACAGGTTTTGTTGTTGTTTGTTGTTGATGTATAATATAAATTACGTGGACGTGTATTTTGTATTTTCATTTTCCTTTTGTCAAGTTGCAAATAAAATGTAGAGGAAAAATAATTATATGAGGTTTACAGTTTACAGGTTGGCATTTAGTTTTTAGAGTTGGTTGGTTGGTAACTTTTATTGTTATTACACATGATGGATATACATGTAAGATTGGAATGGATTGGATTGGATTGTTAATTTAAATAGTCAGTCAGTGTCTACTTACACATTATATGTTGTACACTATACGCATATATATTGTACGTTTTTGATGCTTCTATTATTGTCTATCTGGTACTTGTGTTTTTTTCTCTTCATACGGTGCACACATGTATAACATGTATGTGGAAATGCAGCGTTGGGGTTACGGAACGATTAGCTAGATGGGAATAGATTGGAATTGAAATTGCAACTTGTATCCATACATACATGTATACATGTACAGTGTACAGTTCAATTCACATTCCGCTTGTCTTCTTCTATTTCTTCTTTAGGATTTTTTTCGCTCGCTCGCTCACACTCTCTCATTCTCATCATGTATAATATAATATGTATATATATAAACTCATATGTACATGTTGTGTAGTTGGTTGTAGTTTTGAATTTTGAATGTTGAATGTATGGTATATGGTACGGTATGATATGGTATGGTGGATTGTAAGTAGAAGGAACGTGCTTTTATGATAGAGCTAATGTGAAATGTACACAGAAGAGTACAAATGTGCTGTGTACATGCATGGACTAGGATAGATACTAGATACTATACAAGTTGGAAGTGGTAAGTATATTGTTGTCTTTGGTCGTGATCTTCAGAGTCTCTTTCGTTCTTTCTTCTTCTCCTTCCCTCACAGTTTTGTACGCTCAGTTGTACAGTAAACTACTTGTACTACTACTAGCTAGCTAATACTATTCAGTGCGCGAACCTCCATCCTCCATTCATTCTAAACAGGATCACTAACATTATCTGTGTCTATATCTGTATAATGTGTAATATTCATTATGCATATAATATAGTCAATAATACATGAACAATCCATTTATTTATATTTATATTTATAAATAAATATACATCCGCACATATTGTGTACACGTTGCTGATGCTGGTTCTTGTTATGGTTGTGATCTCTTCCGTCCCCACACCATACCGTAAAACACACAGCCCACAACACACAACACACACCTTGCAAATAACTTGAAGACTCCAGTCCCAATTCTCAATACAAGAATTTTAGTTTTTGGCACGTTCAAGACAAGAGTGGAACTTGCTCAAAGAACTCCATTTTTCTCAGTCAGCTATATTGTGTCTCGCTTCTCTTCCGTCATCCGTGTTTTTGACCGTGTGTATAATGTCTAGTGTGTACACGCAGTTAAAGCATTAATCTTCATTATATCGGGAATTTAGATCAAAAATAATATTCTTCCGGTTCAGTTTAAGTTTCAAGTTCCCCAAGTCGTCCTCATAATCACCACTATTTTCTTCCTTGAATTGAAGAGATTGTTTAGTCGGTTGTTCGTTTTTTCCTTTGGTTTGGAGTTTGGGTTTTGGAGAACCCGAAGAGAAGCGAAAGTTTTGAGTTTGAGTTTTGAGTAGAGTTGAGATTAGATTAGAAGAAATAGGAAAACACAAGAAAAATAAATTCATCACTTCAATCAGCAAAAGAGTTTCTCAATTCTCAATATATCACGGAACTTGTATCGCATCAAGGGATTTGAGATTTGAGATTAAAACAAGAAAAATTAAAGAAATCCACCAGATTACCATTGATGTCCCATCTTTCTCTTCTCTCAAGATGCATTACATGTATGAGTAATACATAACACACCACACGTGGAAGCTAAATCCGATATTATTATTTCAAAGTGCGTAGTATTGGCTTCTCTTTGCCAGTGTAAGGTGTGTCTGGTGTCTAAATTCTAAAGTGTAAAGTGCGTGTAAAGTTTACAGTTGTAGTTATAGAAACTGTAATCGGGAGGCTTTTGAATGCTAATGTAATATGTAAAATAATGTTGTCTCTCTCGGCTCTGCTCTCGGCTCTGGTCTGGTTGGCAACTACAACCGCATAGAATTACCCGTGTTATTCCGTTCAATGCTAATGTAACTTGTAAACGGCAATGTGTAAAGTGTAAAAAAGGGTTATTTTTTCACGTCACTACTTTACCTTTGGAGGCTTTGGATCATTGGCATTGCATCTCATTGTGTATATTGATTGAATCCAATCCATCAAGTCAAATGTATTGGATAGTGTAGAGTGTAGAGTGAAGTGTGAAGAATAAAAATGTGAACATCATAAGGGAGTACAGAGAAGGATTTTCCCAATAGCCTGGAGCTTTAATAGTTTGCTTCAATCGAATCCTCAGTCATCACATCATCTCCCCCCTTTTTTTAACTTTTTTTAGTACATTTTTTGGAAAGAAAAACAGAGGTGACAGTCGTCATCCTTTTGTATTACATCATTGTCGCAAAAGTATGTCCGTATCTTCACTTCCACCGCTACATGTTGTGATATGATACATAAAGTAAAAGAACACGACTTGGACACTTGTTTGCTACTTCTTGGAATATTTGTAATCATCCTCGATCCTCAACTTAATCCTACATGTGAAAAGTAACAAGAATTGAACCAAATAATGATAGTGATTCAGATTCCGATTCAGACTCATACATCCATCTCACTGCAACTCAAAATTCAAAGGCGATAATATTTAAAAAAACTAAATAGATGTAATATGTAAACGATCTAAAAAGTAAAAAAGTGGCGTGAAGAGTGAAGAGTAAAGTGTCCAGCAAAGTAAAGTAGGAGCCAGAGGCGGAAAGAATACAAAAAAAGAAGCTTTCATGTGTTGGAAGAATTTTGTTTATGCATGTTGTGAGTGTCCAAAGCTCAAAACTCAAAACTCTACACCAAATTGTGTATACGTGTGTGTAGAAGAAAAAAGTAAATGTATGTACACAGACAAAAGGATTTATTGTAAGTAACTACAAACTACAAACTTGAAGACTTTGAGTTTTGATCCTGTCCCATGTTGATGATGATGATGATGATGATGAGAAAATAATCGTCAAAATGTACAACATACATTATTATTACAATGAAACTTCAAGCCATTCTACATGTACAATCTACAGCCACGAAGAGAATGAGTAGTATGAAAAGGAGATGAAGAGGAAGAAGAAGGAGGCAAAATACCAGCGTGTTTCGTGTTTCATTCCTTCTCCTGTTTGTGTTTATACCTTGATCGTCGTTGGTCTCTTCTCTACACAAGTGCACAAGACACACTACAACATCATACAATATACATAATATAGTTAAATACGACTACGAATTCGAATACGAATAAGTACGAACATTTGATACATGCTTCTCCGCTCTGGCTGGTTGGTCATTGACTTTATCCAATCCTCTTCAACACTATTAATTGAGCTGAAAGCTGAAAGCCGTACAACTGCATTGTAAAGGTGCAATTTGCAATACTTTTGCCTTCTCCGGTCTCTTCTCCTTATTTTGAAATACTACTACTAAACTACACTACTCTACAACAACATTGGTGACGACCACTAAGACCCAAGACCATCATCAAAAAAGAAGGAAAAGAAGAAAAGACTTCTATGAATTTTCCATGTTATTTGCTATTTTATATGCATATTATAGAATAGAATGGAATTATTATTATTACTATGAATTGGAGTCGAACACTTGGAGAACTATCTAAGCATTTTCTGTAGCATATAACATATAATAATAATAATAATAATCGGCCTTCTCTTCAACATCAACTTGTATCAGCATTCAGTATTAGTATTATTATTTTTTCCATCTCTGTAATTTGCAAGTAAAGGAGAGGGAGAAGAAAAAAAGAGGCCATCCATCCAGTCGTCAGTTTCCTTTATAATTTCTCTACATCAACAACAACAGCAGCAGCAACTGCAAGAAATTTGCATAGGAAATAGCTAACCACTCTTACAGTTTACAGTAGTCGTATAATATTTAATACTACTGTTAGAAACATAAAACAGAAACAAGCTCTGGATTTGCATCGGATTGCTACTCTATTGACTGTGTGTGAAAATCTTGAACTTGCACTTTATCTATCATTAATGTTCAATGCTCATTGTTTATTGGCAATCAATACAATACAATAGTGAGTGATTAACAGTTATTAGTACTCTAGACAGACTGACTGACTGATGGATTGAAGTGAGACGGAGAACAGGGAACAAGAGTGTCATTTTATAAGACTTTCTGTTTTTATTTAACAAGTAATAGAATTTTTTAAAATCTGTCAAAATGTTTCTCGGTTGTTGGCCTAGTCGTCAAAGAAGTGCCAAGGCAAAATTAAAAATTAAAAATCTCGGTACTCCTGGAAAGAAACCGTATCATAGTGGAACATTTAAATGTGATTTGAGTGAAGCTTTACTTGCGACTGACGACAAATGCTCTCATAATTCAAACAATAATTCTGGATCCACGACTGCTACAAATAATAATTCAGCAGGAGGAGGAGATTTCCTTCTCTTGTACAGTGATCAAAATGAAGAGTTTAATTTTAAAAGTTTATGGGGTAAAGATTGCTCAGAGTGGGGATCAAATCATCCACAAAATAATAACAGTGAAGATAAAGTTGAGACACAAAATAAAGAAGACAAACAAAAAGGAGAAACAGAAGAAAGCCAAAAGTTAATAGAAGATGTAGAAATAATAGAAATAGAAAAAGAAGAAAAGAAAGAACAACAAAAAGATCAATTATTACTAATTCAAAATGAAAATGGAAATAAAAATTCATCGCCTCCGTCAAACAAGACAATTACAACCCCTCCTCCCCCTTCTTCTGATCTTAAAAATCGTATTAACTCTAAATTACAAAATTCTAATTCAAACTGTCTTGAAAAAAAGAGGCAAGGGAAAGACAAAGACAAAAACAAGGAGAAAGACAATTATTTTTATATTGTGACTGGTACACAAGGTCAGTTCGATGTATTATAATTTATAATATTTTGTGTATGTAACATCCATAAATAAATATTATTAGTTATTAGTGAGACATAATTCAAACGCATTCAACAAGAACTGTAGGGTAGTTAAGATTTTAGAGTTCAGCAAGAGTATTACTGATTATGAGTTTTGAAGATTGAGCGTTGAGCTTTGAGCTTTTTGGAATTGGGAATGGTGTGCATTGTGCATAATAAATGTGTATCATGGTGTAATTTTGGGAAATATGTTTCACGTACCACGTACTAAACATCATAAAAAGTCCTCACGATTTTTTTTATTACAATATGGTTTTTAGTTATTACTGGATGTTTTCTTTGTTTGTTCCATAATAGGCTATATGATTCATCTGACAAAAGAGACAATAAAGAATAAAAAGGGTATGTTAATGATTCAGCTGGAGTGGAAAAAAATTTGCAATTTACAGTAATGATGAAAAAAATCGTACATTTTGAGTTTGAGTTTTAACGAAACGCACCCCAAAAGATATAATGAGCCAGACTCCAGACCCCAGACTAATCAAATATTATATTGAAAAATTTAATGGCCGTGTTGCTACGAATGTTATGGTTGTCATTTGCAATTTGCAAAAGTTGTAAACAATTAATTTGTGGAAAACTTTTCAGAAAACAATTTTTATTGTACTTTTTGTTCTGAATTTTGAAGCTGCAAAGTACAAAATGCAAAACTTGCAATTAGTTTACAATTAGAGATTAGAGCATATTTGATGCGGCCATTTCATTTATGCAAACAGATTTACAATTTGCAACCAATTGGTTAAAATTGCTCAAAATTTACAGGCTGCTTTATTAATTCGGCATTGGGATACATTACAAATTAAAATCACACCGTTTCTGCTTTCTGCATTTTGCACTTTTCTAATCTAGTCCTAATTTATAATTCACTCTCAACTCTCAAATATCAATATCCAGTAGACACAGTTGGTGTTTGTTTTAAAACATAATTAAAGTCTATAGCAAACAGCCAACTTAAATTTAAAAAACATATCACACTTCATACATATTTAATGGCAGTTAAATTACATAGTGAATTAAATTTTTATGACAATTGCAATAGTTATAGCGATTATCAGGAAAGAAACCCATCATAAATACAAGATAATTTGCTCTGTAATTCGATTTTCCTCCGTCCAAATAGTTTTAGAAAATTAGTATTATAAATATGAATTTCATCTTAAATTTTGAATGTCTTTGATTTTATACTTTGAATCTTTTATTTCGGTCGTGAACAATGAACAAAAAATATAAAACTAATAAATATTTTTTGTTTGTTTTGGAAATTAATTTAGATCGCAATCGAATGGGCCCAGATGGAAAATTGGCTGGAGCAACAGATTCGTCTCAAATACAGACAAATAATACCAGTAGTCAGCATCAAAATGGTGGAAGTAATAATTCATCAATTAAATCCAATCAACCTCTTGTCAGCAACACTGCCATTTCATCATATGTCAATCTGGATGGCAATAACCATCATAATAATAATAACAACAATAATAACGCACAGTCCTCGCCATGTAATAACAATGCCACGCTCACGGTGGAAAATTCTCGTTTAAAAGAACAGCTGAATCTTCAATTTGAATTAACAGCAGACCTTAAAACAAAACTGGAGGAAGCAAGTAATGATGCCAACAATACAAAACATCTTATGGAAGCCGAACTAAAACTTCTAAGTCAAAAATTTCTTACAATGATGATCGTTGCGCAAAAATTTAATGAACAGGTTTGTCTAAGCTCAAATTTTGAATCTTTATATTATACTTTTTCTATTGACTTGATGGAATCTTAAACTTTGACATTGTCGAATGGTCGAAATTCGATTTGATATTCACTGTTCACACAGTTCATAATTTTAGAAATTTGTAAAGTGAATAATATTCATGAATTCATAAATGAATTAATGAGAGGTTTTTCAATTTAAATCTGTATAACTGTAAACATTCCACAGTTATTTAAAAAAGGAGCTCAAGGACGTCAAAAGAATGAATGAATAATATTATTATTTACATGTACATTGGAAGTCGGTAATTGAAAAGTGTTTAGTGAGATATTTAAGGAAATTTTGTCTGGAAGAACACGTTTTGGCTCAGATGCTTATACGATATTTGACACATGTTCAAAATCCAAATATAGGTAAAAGTTGTAGGATGTAATACGTAATGATAATTATTCTCTCGATCTCTATAGGGACCATTTACCATTTACAATGTCCACAATGTAATGTGATTCACAAGTCACAAGACATTTACACAATGTTGATAGTCTATAGCATAACACGGCATGAAGTAGTATAAGATATAAGATAGGGACGAAATGAAAGAATGGAAAAATAGAACATGAGAGTGAAAGTGTTAGTTGTCAACACCAGACTCATAAACATTCACCTACACCAAATGTAAACATATGTATTGCATATTACATATTATTTGATCCACATACTAAAATATTATACGGATGCGGATATCATATAAATACTCAAGACACTCGCATATTTTCGTGATTCGTACATATCAAATGCTAGGATTTATCTTTAGTAAGTTATGGAAAAGAAAAATGTCAAATAAATAACTTTGATTTCTGATTTCACAATGACAATGAACTCATTTAAGGCTTGTATCTCTCTCTATTTCTTGACAGTCTGTATGACCTTTGTCATTATTTATTTATGTATTTGACGAGAAAATGGAAATATGAGATGCCTGATGTATTATTTATTTGTTTGATTTGTATTCTGAACACACAGTTTGGATTTTGGAGTTTTGAGTTTTGAGACACAAAAGAATTCGATACATTCTAAAATACCGTATTTTACTAGTAATAATTAATTACAAGCAATAATTGTCCAACGTCATTAACTAATGAGGTGTATGGCAGAGCAATAACAACAGGAATCAAATAAACGATAAATTTGTTCAGAGAACGCAAAACTGGTTTAGCATAGACAAAATAGGAATACGATTATCTAAAAATGGGAATCATTGATATTAAATATTAGCAATTCATTATATTTTATGACTTATGACTTTCTTAATGTAGAATGAAGCCGGAGATCAAAATTAGTGAATACATGAATTATAAATTGTGAATGACAAATAATGACAATGTCAATCTTTTAACCTATTACAATGAAATGCAATGTTGTAATCATTAATTTATTGTAATTCTTTTTCTGTTTTTTAATTTATTTTTTAAACAGAGGTCAATCATAGAAGAGAAGCTTCGTCAAGAAAAGAATCTTGCCCAAAATAAAGAAAACCAACTTGGTAAGTAGTTTACTGAATATTTGTTTTTACACTTACAGCCAACAGTGTTAAACGTTGGTTCATGTTTGGTGTGCTTCCTTTAATTAAAAAGGTGTGTCAAGTGCACGAGTAACAATTATTTTTATTATTAACAAATGTATTTTGTGTTTTTTTTTCCATAAACAGCGTCAGAGAGAGCGGAGGAAATCCAGAATTTAAGAGTCGAATTTGAACGAGAAAGAGAATGCATCCAGGAAGAATTGCTGGTTATGCGGAGGACGGATGAGTCTCAGGTGGAGAAAATAAAAGAATGTAAGTCTTCAAAATTTCTAAACACAATTTGTAAACTGAACACATATTTTTTCTCCTCTTTTCGTCTTCTTCCTCGTCTTCTTGGTTCAACTTGCAATGTGCATTTGTTTGTGTATTGTGTACAAAAATGTGTACGATGGTGTTTGTTTGTATTCGCCTACACTGAAAAATCCTAATTTGTACTGATAGTACATGCTAAGCTTCTTGTTGATAAAAAAATTAACGACATTCATAGGCGCAAAAGAAGATGTGTACAAAATGTACAATGAATAAAAAAAAACATCTATATTATAGCATGCAGAGATGGAGATTTAGATAGTTGCAGCAAGCTATAAATGGGTGGAAGCTATATGGTTAGAAGTTAGAAATTTATATTAGCCTGCATGTGATAAGATATTCCATAATATTCCATGTACCTACTGAATACTGAATTTTGTGGGATGGTTTATTTTTGCCTTGCTTCATTTTTTATGACATGATTCAAGATTCAAGGACTTGACAATTATTCCTTACGCACAGGAAATTTATAAGGAGTAAAGAACGAAAGAGACACGGGAGAAAAAAGGGGGAATGTTAATTTTTTTTTGTGCGGAAAATGTATACTTTATTATTTAATAAGAGACAGAGAGTGAACTGTGACTCGTTATGGTACGATTCATTATGCATGTTATGTATACATGTATGTGTGTGCTCTCCTTTCAATTATAATTGCAATGTAAAAAATAATATAGTGGTAAAAATTTATCATTATGATTAGTGATTAGGATTTTGAACTTTCTGATGCTGACAATACTAGTTAAGCTAGTTTATTGATGTATCGTTCACACCTGCCAATTATTATCTAATTACTAAGTATTATTATAATATGATGATGATGATTTTTATTTTCATGATGGATTAATAACAGTGGAGGTGGAACTGAGCAAGAAGGAACAGTTATTGTATACCAAAACTCAAGAATACCAAGAACACAATGAGAAACTAAAAAGGAAACATAAGGAAGAGGTAGAGGCCATCAAAGACAAATACAAACAGGAGGCTCAAGAAGAGCTTATTAAATCACAGGTGCTCAAAAGAACGCTCAGCTCTCCGCAATCCATAAATGTAAGTTTGATACAGATATACAGATATATATATATACGTAATAAAATACGAAGAAAATTTCATACGGATGCCGTTCGCCAAAATTTTGCCGTAATTAATGAATTTGGTTTTATTTATTTATTCCAATTTTTTAGTCAACCAATGAGACTCTCCAAAAAGAAATTCATTCGTTGCAAGTGGTAATAGAAATGAGAAATAAAGTAAGTTTGTACAAATGACAAAGGTTTTACATTTTATAATCTTACTTGCATCATTAAATTTGCTTGACTTGTGTATCATTTATCAATACTTAAAATAATTAATTACTTGTGGATTCAATGGATTTATTTTCTTATCTCACAGAAATCTAAAATATGCATGTGCATTTTTTTCTACTTTCAGGAAATCAAAACCTTACGACAGGAGCTACTGACACAACAGTCTGCTTTAGAAGATTTGGGTACTTGTAAAGAACAAAATAAGGGTCTTTTAGCTAAAGTGGAAGATCTAAATGCCCAGCTTGCAAAGACCAGACAAGATAAACATGATATGCAAGAAAAATATCAAGCGTCAGAAAAGGTAAAGTTTTTTTACTATGCAAAATGTGGAATATGAAACGTACTATATTCTATTTTTATATTTTCTTGCTATGTGTTACTGTTGTATTAATTGGAGTCATCTTTATGAATGTTGAATTTTAGGCTGCTGACCAATCGCTTCAACAGCTTAATCAAGTCCAATTAGAAAATGAACAACTTAAATGGAGGCTAGCAACTATCCGAACTGACGAACGAGTAAGTGAAATAATGTCAAAATCAGCTGTACAGCTTGGATGTGATGCACGTTTAAATTTGGACTACGAAACAGCCATGTCCTCCCTTTTGGAACAAAAACTTTCATCTAAAAATGGTGTAAATGGCTGTGTCCAATAGTCAGAAAATATGAAAAGAACAAGAAGCATAATTTAATTGTAGTATTTAGCTTGCAGTCACCTCCATCTTCAACCAAAGGACTTACCATTCCCTTGTGTATTTTTTTGTACATATACACATCCACTTACGTCCAAGTTCCAAGATTAGTTGATTGATTTTCTTGTCAAGCTCGTAAATGTAGTATACGTACATACTGATGTATATGTTCACTATACATTATACATTTTACATATATATATAATATTATGCAATACGATATTTACCTGTCTCTGTTTAGCGTCTATGGTAAAACAATGTTTGAGAGCAACAAAGAGAATTTTTTTTAGCAGTCGCAGTTTTAACGTAAAGGCTGTCATGCATACAAGCGTACATCTAGATATTACAAGAGATATGTATTATTGATGTAGAATGTAGAATGAATGTATGATTTACATTAAGTTGTGTATTAACGATTGTATGCATGTAAATCAATCAGTCTCTTTTTTTGTTTTTACATTTTACATAATCCATAATCCGTAATATTCCGTCAAGTAATCGTTATATGATGATATACATTATACATTTGAATACAAAGTAATAATGAAATCATAACAATGTAAAATATAATCTACAATTTTTTGTCCACTTTTTTGTCGTCGAAATGTGGAATGATTATAACATAAATATATACATATTACATATTTACCTGTCTCATATGTACGCAACTTCTAAATATATAAAATATGTTATATTGCATGACATAAAAAATGATATAATATATGCCTAATATACTTACATTAAATAACGATAGATTAAACATATATATAAACACATGTATATAAATATTATATATTCGTAACCGTAATGTCTAAGATGCCTAAGAAGCAAAAAGAGGTTACGCAGATATAAAAATAACTCTGAACATTACATTATAATAATAATAATAATATATTATCAGAATCCGAATATTTAAATAAAATATTATACTTATACATTATATGATAAAATACAAAAAAAAAGAAAAGAAATATAACATGTAGTAAAATAGAAAGAACGAGCAAGTTCTCACCACATTAAAAAATGAAAATGATAAAAGTGAAACACACACATGAAATGGAAATAAAACACACAAGAAAAGTAATGATATCTTTCAAGAAATAAAAAAGCAAACTGATGATAATAAAAAAATATGATTCGTGTACACAATATACATATACATATATCATATATATACATTTTCTCCTCCATTGTTGTTTGATCATTTCATGCATTCAAATTTCAAGTATTTTATACCTCAATATTTAAAACATCAATTTCAGTCTTTCCTATTTTCTATTATATATGTATAGATTTTAGTCAACGTGAATCTTGATGAGCTTGTTTTACTTATGCTACCTTTTTATTTGCTCACTATAATGTATTATGTATACAACATAATTGTTGTCCATCATCTTTCATATGTTTTCAATTTTTAACCATAAAATGTTAACTCGTTCTGTTTTCTCCTTGTAAAATCATTCATTAAAACTATGGCATGTATTATAGCATGTGCCGGAAAGCTAAGGGACAGAAAAGGACACTATGTTCTGCATGTATGCAACTTTTTCCATTGTCATGAGTCATAAGGAGCTTTTAAATATATACACAATATCCATTTTTCATTGAGTCTCATGTCTCCTCATGTGTGGACTGTGGACCCTCTGAGTAGTTCAAAGCACAAAGTAAAGTAGCCCGTGACCTAAATTGTGCACTGAATAGCCATTCATCCTTACAAAAACATTTATTTAACTTATTGAAAGTGCATAATATTATAAGAACAACATAATATTGATTTCCTGCAGTAAATGATAGTTTTTCAATACTAAAATAATTAAGGCACAAAATAAAGATATTATGTGTTGAAGGGAGAGAAGGGAGTTCCACGTGTGTAGTATGCAGTGTGCAGTGAACATGTATCATGTATATATAGGGAAGTTGCAATTGCATTGAAAATGATATAATAATATAGCATTATGACTCGAGAATCGAAAATCGAGAATCGAGACAGTATAAATATCTGACTAGAAGATGTAGATGCAGCTATGGATTTTCATGTTACACACACTAGTTCTGCAGCAATCGTCAATGCATTGGAAATTAATTAACATATATGATGATTGGTGATGAGTGACACGTCTGCATCCATTCTATTGATCGATATTATAACAGTAATAATTGACACAGCACAGGTCAAATATGATTGTTACGAAATGATTTTTGCCTTTGCCTTTGATCACGTTTAACATTCATCTATGCAAGTAGAATGTATCATGTAAAAAAGTTAGCAGCAGGCCGCCAAAGTGGATGACAATAATTAATAACAATGATAACAATTATTATGATTACTTTTGGTTTACTTGGTGAAATAGTAAATAGTAGCAGTACTTTATAGTTTATAGTCGAATGGATTCGTGTACGTTGTACGTGTGTATATGTAAAATAATAAGTACACCTTGAAACCTGAAACGAAAGCATGATCAGTGTTTGTGCATGGGGTTTCTTGTACGTGTAAAATAATACAAAATACCAAATACAAACAATGTAAATATTACATACTTCTAAGAAATGTACAAGAGCACAGAACATAGGACGTATCGTATGTCGTAGTAGTTTGTCTTGGTCAGAAAGACAGAGACTAGAGACAGAGAGAAAAGAGAGAAGGGACATTCACTTTAACAAAGTTACACACAGAGAGTATTATAATCTTATTATGATAATATCAAATATGCAAATGTACCACATAATAAAGCCGATGAAGCTGAGTGACTCCACTTACATTGTTAGTATATTCAATATTCAATATGTATATTTGTCAATTTATGTATTAAATACTTGTATCTTGTATCTTTTGTATCTGTAATCTGTATAAGGACTATAGTTGCTTGGTTGTTGGTTGTTGGTTCTTGTCTGTAGTCTTCATCTTCGTCGTTGTTATACTTATGTATTATGCACATTGTTGGCTGTGTGTTGGGGATAGTAAACTTGTGGTTGTGGTCCCCAATTCACATACTTACTTTTGTTGTATGCATCTACCTATTTTTAAATGTGAAGGACCAAAAGTCGAAAGTTTCAATCATCATTATCGTCCAGTCCATAGAAGTATTTAGTCGATGAAGGAAGTTTCTGTCTCTCCACATCAAATCATAACTATTATAGATTCTAAATATTAGTATTTTTACATTTTAATCTCTAGTATTGTGCTAAACTGTAGGATATAGGAAATAGAAAATCTTAGATAATTGATTTTATTGTGAGTTTCTCCGTATTGTCAAATTTTGATTGTGAATCGTGTGTGTGAATTTATAAATCCATCCATCTGGAAGAATCGAGTGTATTTTCCGATTCCGGTTTTCCCTAATTAAATAAAGGGAAAATGTTGCGTTTTTCACTAAGCTTAATATTATGGGTCCTGGCCGTCATCAATTCTTCGTCTGGTAATAATCACAATTTTCCAATCCATTGCTGTAGTAGTTTTAGTTCTTGCACGTACTCTTGCACAATTATTTATGTACACCGGATTGATTATTGATTACTTTCAATTTTCAATTGATCACTGATCATTTCCGCACTGTCTGCTGGCTGCTGTCTGCTCTTTTATTTTCCCTTTCTACTTTAGTATTTCTGTATTCTGTACCAATATATTTTAAGATGCATTCCACTGCATACTGCATAATAATTACTGTTCATTATAAGCTACGGAATTTAGACAGTAGAAAATACAACAGTATAAATTATCATAATATTATAGGTTGTCTTTAAGTCTACTCATCATCTATTTCACACATCAATAACAATTAAGACCAGTTAGCATAAATAACTAATAAGTTTTTATATGGTACTTGCATTTATCCGTGATGCCGCTATTAAAATTCTTTAAAAAGAACTGAATTGTTTTATCTAAACCATGTGGCGAGGAATTGCACTAAAATCAGTGCATAAATATAAAGCAGTACATATTATTATGCCTCAACTCTTTTCGATTTTCGACAAGAATCTTAAACAGTTTAAAAGCTTTGACGGAAGCAAACAATCACTAATGCATAATAAGTAATAAGGCGATAAAATAATGTTTAGCGTTTAGCATGTGCTCACCGTAACGCTGCATAAACTGTAATATAATACAATGATTTATTATAATGGGTAAAGTATTTAGATTTTATTGTTGACAATAAAATGTTTATGAAGGGAGAGCAAGAGACTTATTACTGATGTATTATATGTATGTAGCATTAACCAGTAACATAAAACAAATAAGAAATAAATTTTAGGTAGTCTTTTCTCTTCTTCACCCGTTGAAAGGTTTTCCTATTTGGTTTGTTCTTTTCTTTGCCTTTTCCAAAGTATATTAGCATCAGTAGATAAAATCACTAAAATCTTTCCAAATGCATAATTTTCAATATTATATTAGGTACAGTTGAAGTTGAAGTGATTCGAAAGCGACCACAGTCACATGCACCATAGATAATAGATAATAGATATAGATGCTATATGTAGAGTGAAATTTTTTCCCCTCATTTGTTTCCTCTCGTCTCATCTTCTTTTTCTATCCTTTTCTTTTTCTTCTCGTATATTTACTTCTTTTGTGCATTTTATTACTGTACGCTCGTGTTTGCATTTGCATTTGTTTGTATTTTGCATGTATATCAGCAGTTATAGCAGGGATAGATAATATATATCTGCACAATGCACACTAGTAGTGTTGTGTATATATACAAAAATATATGCATGTATGTTCTGGCTCATTGAACTCTATTTACAATAAGAAAAACTAACATAAATAATATAAAAAAACTCATATCTTCTTGTCTTCTTTTATTTATTACTTGTGACAAATGAATATAATATTATTATATGATTTACAATTTACATGATTTTACAGGAGAAGGTAAATCGGACTATAAATGCCCTGAAGCAAGTGGAAATTATGCTGGTGAGTCAAATACAAATTTAAATTATTTCTAATTCCTGGTTTACATGTAAATACTATTTTCTATAAGAGTATTTTTCACTCTCGTTTTCCATGTTTTTCTTTGTTCTTCAGTATGTTTAATATTTATGTATGCATGCAATGTGCAATATGTATGTAGGTATAAACCAACTATATATGTTTGTATCGAGGCTGTACTGCTACTGATTGTACACTATTGACTCGATACTTCAGCATTCAGCACATATATTATTGTTATAACGTCTTGTTGTTGACAATGAAAGTAAATGTTATGTAAATGACTGTACTTATAAGTTTATATTTCCATTTGGAATTCTTGCATTTTTGAACGATTTAAATTCGGAATTGTATACTTTACGTACATATTATGTTGTGTATTCTGTACACGGACTTCTAATCTCGGACTTAAAATTTGAATGTACTTACATCTAAACATGGTATTTGTTATTTTTCATTTGTAGATCCAGCAACATGCAGAAGGTTTTATCAGGTATATAATACACGTAGCATTCTATCACTATAATATATTATGCTATCAAAATCTGATGATATGATGCGATGTTATGTTATGGACTAGTTTTTTTTCATTGTTGCTTGTAAATTGTAAATAATACGATAACGAATAACGACAATGACAATCAGTGAACTTGTTTTGGTTCGCATATTTTAAGTTTTTTGTTTTTTTGTTGCATGACTAGTGCGTGGATTTTCATCCATATGAGTCGAGGTGCCCTTCAGGTCTCTACTTTGATGACATTAGTAAGTTCTGCACATTTAAAAATGAGGCAAGATGCGGTCCAATTGCAACAAGTGAGTATACTTTTATTTTTTATTATGCACAATTCCTCGTAATATTATGTTATAATATGTTACATGATTGATTTTCCGAAAACAAATTTGAAATTTGAATAATAAGTAGCAAATAAAACAATGTGACAGAGAGAAATGCCATCATAATAATGATGATAAAACTCAGAAACCCATATAACAAAGGATGAGATATATATTCAAATGCTAATTTGTATTCATTATTCTTATACTACATACCTATCAAAGGGAATGATTAGTATCAAAATTACTTCACAGTTTGTCATAAAAGGCTTATTCGTCATTAATCTTACATGACATTTTTTCTTTGATCCTTTTTTTTTACAAATATAGCTATTGCCCCTGTAACAGAGCCACCAATTGATTTGGCTCTCAAATGTGATCCTGCCAACTGCGACTTGCCACATTGCTATTGTAGTAAAGATGGGACAATTATTCCCGGTGGACTTGAGGTTTCAAAGGTAATACTAATATTTCGCTCACATACCTGTATCATATATATATATATATCTAAAATACACATGGCATAACATGCAGGGTAGAACATACTACTATTTTATGTAGTACGTAACTATAAGTAAGTGCACTTGATTTGATGCATTTTTTCCTAAGTCTGTTGTCTATTATCTCTTGTTATTGGATTTAGTAAATTTTTCTTTGAACACTGAATTAAGTGACTGCTGAAAGTATTTTTGTAGACTTGTGTGTAGTCTACAGAAGAGTTATATGAAGATGAGAAGCGAAGAATGAGAGAGAGAGAGAGAGAAACGGCAGATACTAGATTATAATCAGAGAATGTTTGTAAACTTTAGACTTCAGACATCTCCTTTATTATTAAAGATTAAAGATATGATAAAAGCAGAGTGTAACATACGCAGTTTGCACTATACACACTACACACCGGTTTTTTTTGTTACATGTTGTCTCATCTCTCATCAAGAATGGGACATGCGACGTCAAATGACAAATGAGGTAGTCAGGGGCAAAAACAATCAAATGGAATTTTATTGATTGAAATTTACTAATAGCTAGTAGACTGAAGAGTAAATTATTATTTATTGACATTTATATATGCGTAATATGCGATAATGAGTGTATAAAGTTTAAAACTTTCTACGATTCGTTTCGAGAGTCAGAATTCATCAGTGACGTCCAACGGCCACAAGCTCCATGCAGCTTGAGCATATATAAAGTACTGGAAATTGAGCACTGAAACTATATAGCTGTGTGTAACTATAGATGTATTTGAGGATTTTTGCTGAGTATAAAGTGCAGCGTTGAAAGTCGTCACATGTGCTTGCTTTTATTATTCAAGCACTCTTGAACAAAAGTAAAATCCACATCTCTATTTCAATTTTTAATTTATTGAATATGGTAGGAAAGCATTTATTAGTTTAATGTATCTAAATCCGTTGTGAACTTTTTTGACTCTGATATTGTGTATTGTGTGACCTCTGCTGCTCAATTATTTTCAAGTAGGAACGTACTTACTCAGTACATGTGATTTTCTCTTGAATCTTTACATCAGAATGTACTTAAGAATCCTTGTCAAAATGAAGATGAACCCTAAAAACATGTTATATATTATGACCAATCTTTTGTATTCAGCTAAAGCGAGCATTATTATTGACATATATATGTATTATGGTATTCGTTCTTGCCTTTCTGAACCTTTTGACATATTATGGATTGATCTTGTACGAGATACAAGATACCAGTGACAACTTTTACATAATGTCATTAACAAAAAGAAAGTTCAGCCTGTTATTTTACTATTTGACAACATAAAAATGTAGTCACGTGTAGCAGCAATCTTCCTTTTTTTGGCAGAAGAATAACTCCATATGAATTATTTGGTACAATACACAAACAATGACAAGGAGTAAGTACACACAACACAAAACAAAGTCGTAAGAATTTTCACTGGTTTGAGATTTGAGAAGCATAGAAGTACTTATAGAACAAAAAAGAGTAATAAAAGGAACAGAGAGATAGGAAAGGTCGTAAAAAGTAACAAACAAGTGTGAAAACATCTAACTATATTAACTTTGTAGCTTGAAATCGATTTTGTTTTCATTCAATTACATATATATTTTCTTACCTTGCAGACACCCCAAATGATTCTAATGACGTTTGATGGAGCAGTTAATGTAAACAACTATGACGTAAGTGAAAAATCCAATTTCAACTTTTGATTTTGAATTATACTATTAAAATGGATCATATTTTGCCAACAGGATTCATTTATGGATACTAATGATTTTATTATGTATTATGGCAATTTTTCCACTTGTAGCATTACACAAACATTTTTACGCCAAACCGAACAAATCCTAATGGCTGCCCAATCCGTGGAACGTTTTTTATCTCTCATGAATACGCTAACTATGAACAAATTCAAAGACTTCACTATGAAGGTTAGTTTTAATTTTTAATAATAGAGTTGACCTCTCGAATCCTATATGTATATGTATAAAAAGACGGTTTTGGAGTTTGTTTCTCATATGATTATATTATATGTGTGCATATCAAAATACTCATGGAAGTCTTTTTCTTTATTTAAACATTTACAGGTCATGAGCTTGCGGTTGAAACTATTTCGTAAGTTGCTCTTTAAAAAAAACTCTTGAATTTTAAATTTATTCATTTTATATTTTATATACAATTCACCGTTGACAGATTATGTATATGTTAAGAATTTTTATTATGTTAAAAACATTCCTATGAACTTTGAACTTGTAAATTATCATATCGTGTCGGTGAAATCTTCGTACTTTGGTGGGTACAGACTTGCTTGTAATATTTTCTTTTTTAAAACGTAAAATGTACTCTAATAATGACTGTTCCATTTTTATTGTCATTTAGAGTTGCAAAGGGACTAGAAAGTGCTTCTTATGAAACATGGGCACAAGAAATGATTGGAATGAAAGAAATTTTGAATAGATTTTCAAACATTACTGGTGAAGACATCATTGGGATGCGGTAAGTTTTTCTTCACGCACTTCCTCAGAAGTTCAAATATCACTGTGATATCTCGAAAACTGATTTTGCATTGAGTAGAAACATTTTTTTAACAAATTCTTTTTTACTGTTGTAATTATTTATTTTAGTGCTCCATATCTCAAACCTGGCCGAAATGCTCAATACGAGGTAATAGTTAGCCGGCGTGTTTTTTATTTAAATCAGTCGTTATTTTGCATCTATACTTGTGTATTTATATGGAACATGGAACTCTGTAATTCTAAATTCTCATAATTCATAATGTACTACCTATATTATATTATATTATGCACACTGGTATTTAATTTTTTACCTGTTTCTTTAAACAAAAAAAAAGGTTCTTCAAGACTTTGGATTCGTATGGGACAGTTCAGTTGGAGTACCCCCCATCAAAATTCCAGTATGGCCATACACTCTGGACTACGTAATTCCTCATGAATGTAAAGTTGCAACTTGCCCCACTCGAAGTTTCCAAGGTACTATTATTATTATTATTCGACTTTATTAACGTGTTTAGAAGTTAGAAGACAGCTGCATACAAATTAAACCATGTCCCTCTCATTATACTTTTATAATGTGAATTACTTTGAGGGGTTATTTATTTATTTATGGAGAATGGAGATCACTCGTGTTATGGACATAATTTAACTAAATTTCTTTGATTTTTGAAAAATATTTAAAGGTGTATGGGAGTTGCCCTTGAATGCTCATCACATAGAATCATTTGAAGGTGGACATTGTCCTTATATGGATCAGTGTGTTTTGTTCAATCACGACGCTGACCAGGTAATTTTATGTAACACATTTTGAGTATAAATAAATTAAAACATTTCGATGGTGCTTTAGTTTTTAGTGTACTAGTAAAACTATAGTAAATATTATGTACAATGCAACATTATGAATCATTTACATAAGTATACTATAATATATAATTAAATAGGTTCTTGAGTGGTTGATTGAAGATTTCGAAAGACATTACAAACAAAACAGAGCTCCTTACATGATGCCATTCCATACAACTTGGTTCCAATCTAAAGAACTTGAAGGTGGTCTCATCAAATTTGTTGAATGGGCCAGAAATCAACCTAATGTTTGGTTTGTCACAGCTACCCAAGCACTTTTATGGATCACAGAACCAAAACCAGCTGAAACTTTGAATACTTTTGAACCCTGGGACTGTAAGAAGAGGACCGTTCCTCCTCAACCTTGTAATTTACCTAATAAATGTTCTCTTGTACACAAAACACCAAATGTTCCTTCACAAACCAGATACATGACAACCTGTCAAGACTGCCCCCAACGGTAAGTGATTTTTTTGTTTAAAAAAAATAACATAGACTATTTAAAATATCATATATTTTGTGGAAGAAGTGTTATGGACCTAATACGTAATAATACACGCTCAATTATTCAATTATTATTACTCAAGTTATAATAATGTATTTTTACCCTCTAATTAATTAATTTAGCTATCCATGGACTGGTGATTTTGATGGAAATGGTCAGGAGGAATCTGAACTTTACAATAAACAAAATCGTCGAAAGTAATGTTGTTGATATGTATTGGGAATAGAATATTTTCTAGAATAATTTAATATTATATTATTATTTTATTTTCTACTAGATAGTATTAAATTAAAAACTGATAATAGCACTGATGAATGATGTAAGTAAGTAGATTTTTTTTAATGTAAAAGACGACATTGAAAAACGAAATGACAAATGACATAAAAATGGAACAACAAATAAATAAACAAAAAGTAGATCAAGAGGAAAAACATGATCGTCATTATAATAATATTAATATTGAAAACAAATAATATAATATATTATTATAGTATGAATAAGAAAAACATTGTGAAAAGATAGAAAAGGTGAGAAAAAAGAGATAAAGCCAGCAGCGAAAAAATATTTTTTACAATAATTATTATTCATGATAATGGAATCACTACAATATAATGACTTTTCTAATATATATATACTTATTTTATTAATCTAACTTTCATTACAACATAATAAGTTGTTTTTTTTACATAACAATGTATTATATATTATTAATAGTCCAGTGATTTTTTGCAGACTGTGAAGCTGCACATACAACGGTATGTATATCATTATGTAATATGGTAATGATTTTTTATAGCATAAATCATAATAATAATAATTACTATTATTATTGTATTTTTATTATTTACATGAACATTACTAGATTCACAAAATTTATGAAATGAATAAATGGCAAATCTATTTTAACTACCGATAAAATGAATGATTGACTTCGTACACTCATATTTTTTTTTCCAAACCGACCCGTCGCAACGTGTTATTAGTAACATATTACTAGATTTTATCTCTCTATAATAATATATTATTTAACTTTTATGCATCTTGGTACATAATTATTATTAGCACGAATTCCAATGTACTTCATTTAACGAACTGGTACCCAACCAGTAAGATAGTCTCTGTACAAGACACGTTCTGCAAATATCGTAATGATAAAATAATTGATTAATAATAATTATAGAGGTAAATATATATTACTAAATATTAAATATTAAAAACAACTTGAACATTTACACACACAGGTGTATCAAAATACATTAATACATTGTATTTTTTTGAACTGCACTAGACAAAAATGCATAGACATATAAGATATTGTTTGTCAAAATAACATTATGACTTATTTGTGAAACATTTCATTACCTTTAGGCCTGAAATCTTCAGGATGCATAGTCATGTAATGGTATATCATTAAATCGTTTCGTCTCGTAACATCATTTCTCTTTTTTTGCATATATACTCCAAATGTAAATCCAATTGCTCCATACAAAGCAGTTCTAGGAAGATCTAGTAAGAGTAAAAAAAAAAAATTCAATAGTAATAAATGTGTATCATTGCTTTTATACAACTAAACAACTTTGTATATTATTACTTATTATGGTTATTCTGTTCTAAACGACTTGCATAATTTAAGATACACATATTATTATGAATGCCAATTAGAGATTAGAGATCAAAGAAGATCATAATAATATTATATATATACACATGAATTCGTTAAATTTTGTGTACTTCATTTACTGTTTTTTATGCATATATTATAGGGATTTGACTATTGAATAAACATTATCACCACTATAAAATTTGAAATTATATTATTATTATATTATTATACTTACTTGTTAGATAAGGTCTACCACCAAGCCAATTGCCCACAAAAGCACCACTAACTCCAAGAAAGGTACCACCAACTGCACCAAGTCGTCTCATCATAGGATTCTGGGTTTTTTCTGCGGGGTCACCTCTCAAAAAGAGATAGCAGCTAGGATCCAGTCCTAAATCCAAACCCAAATCTCTTTCTGAATACCCATCCGACATGATTCCTCAGGGTATTTAAAAAAAAATTTAACAATCTAAAAATGTATTAAACTCCGATCAAAGACCAGGTCAAACAGCTCCCAGCTCCCCGATTTCAGACTGAGTCAAAAGTTCCCTGTTATTCAAGGACATCTTGATGACAAAATAGCGGGTAAATTTAAACCAGTTGTGTCCCGAGCTCAAAACTCTGAGCGTCGTCAAAAATAATCCTCCTCTCGTAAAAAAACAACATTAAAAAACATAATTAATCTAGTTATAGTTATAATATAAATAGGGATTTTTAACTATTGTAGTTTTTTATGCAATTTATTTGTTTTCATATTATTTAATATTGACACTTTTGTTTGTGCATAATTTCTGGATAAATATAGAATTGAATGAAAATTCGTAAGAAAACAGGTAAAATAACGTTGTTGATATTTGATATTATACTAATTTTATAGATCACTTTTTTATAAAATAAACATTGACATTTCAAGGTATACTTAAGTGCAAATAGATACGTTTATCATTATATTGTTGCCATTATTTATACATATCTACTTTTACACTGTAAACTGTAAATGATGTTTTTTTCATGGTGTAATATATAATATATATTGCAGGTACAAAAACAAGATAGGACCAACAACAAACAAGAAGGAAACCAATCTTGACAAAAGTTTTTTCTTTAAGATGACAAAGATTATTCCTGGTTCAATATTATTATCATTCTTACTTGAAGACGACGTAAACATCCAGACATTCACATCTTCAGGCTTTCATTAGATACTGTACAAGAAAGAACCACAACAAAAAGTAAACTATTATAAAACCCTTAAATAAGTAACAGTTATTATCATTTTAATCCCAATAATTTTGTGATATTATTTGTTTATATTGTACGTTGCATTATTATATTATTGTATTTTGCTGTATTGTATTGTTTTTAACTTTATTTGAAAGAAAATTAAAACATTTTTTGTTTACTTTTTTTTCTAGATTTTTTCATTTGTTGTTGAAAATCTTATAGATTGTTGTTGTTGTTGTTGTTATTGGTGTGACGTGAAGAAGAAAGATTAACAAAACAAAAGTGTAAAAAAGGAAATTTGACATAAAAGAAGACAGCAAAACAAGAGTAAACAAGATGAGTGATAGTGACGATGATAATATGAATGGTGGGGGAGTGAGTTTAGCTGGATTTCTGTTTGGAAATATTGATACTAAAACGGGTCAATTAGAAGACAATATTTTAGATGAAGAAGCTCAACGTCATTTAAATGCATTACAAAAATTTGGTCTTGGAAGTATGATGAATGAAGTTATACTAGAAGAAGGGAAAGTTTCTAAACGTAAAAAGAAGAAAAAGAAGAAAAGTTCATTTGATGACGATGATGATGATGAATCAAATTCTGATAATTCTGATGATGATGATGACGACGATACAGAAGATGATGATGGAGATGATGAGGATGAAGAAGAGGGTGAAATTGAAGATGATGATCATCCTTCACAAAGTAATGATAGTCAAAGTAGTGGAGACAGAAAAATTACCAATAGCAATAGTAGTAGGAAAAAAACTAAAAATACTAAAAGCAAGAGTCAAAAGAAATCTTTATCCCTTCAAAATAAATTAGTACCATATGATGATGATTATGACGATCATGAAAAATCTCCATCGGCAGTAGACTTTTTTGATATAACTGAATTAGCTGATGAGGATACAACTATTTCAATTAAGGCAAATTTAAATTCTCGTTCAAGTGATAATACAGATTATGATGCAGAAGAAGATGATACTACTACTGATGATGATGAACAACAACACAAACGACCTCAAGATGAAAATCAACATAAATCATCATCATCATCATCATTATCAACATTAATGCCACCGCCACCTGTTCCACCCCCACCTACAAAACCTACATCATTACAGTTAACTACAACAACTACAACTACTAGTAGTACCAGTTTAACATCTTCTACAACAACAAGTAATTCTTCAACATCATTAGGAATGACAACAATAGCCACAACTAGTAGTAGTAGTACAACACCAGTAACTTTATCATCTGGTATTATAACATCTTCATCTTCAACATCAAATGAAACTTCAATAGATTCAGCAACAAATAATAATTCACTAGAGAAAAAATTAGAAACTCCATTAGCTGCAATGTTACCTTCAAAATATGTGGGTGTAGATGTTAATCAAATTTTCCCAGATTTTCGTCATGATAAAATCCCACGATTTGCTCGACTCTTTGGTCTGGGGAAATCTGGTAATTTACCCCAATGGTGGAAAAATGTTAAAAAGAGAAGAAAAAAGATTAAAGGTTTAACCGGTGAAAATTATCCA
>JAQGBH010001852.1:0-28577 GCA_034698265.1 Sminthurinus aureus
GCTTAAAATACAGGTCCAATTTCTCAATCTTTAACCATTTCTCAATTCTATTGTCCGACTTTTCCCATTCCACTTTATTTAAGTCTCGAATCTCGAATCTTGAATCTTTAGTCTAAAGTATTCAGTCTAAATTTGAAGGCTTGAAACTTGAATCTGTTTTTAAAAATTGCACTTTATTCTCAAGTTGAAGTACACAACTTTGACTTTTCATACAGCCATTCTTTCTAATTCAACATCCAAAATCCAGAAATCCAGTTCAAGCAAAATCTTTGGTTTGGTTTGGCTTGATTTTCCAAAGTAATTAAAAAGTACGCAAGACTGGAAAGCATTGAGAAAATGAAGAATTTAGGAAATTTACATGTGTTTTGTTTTGCTCTATTTATTGTAAAATATTTTAACTCTTCAACAGTTTTTATGCAACTATTGAAAATTATTGAAAAAGAACCAAGGGGAAAAGAGTAGAGAAAATCAGGGTTTGATTTTGCCTTATCAAATTTCCTCTGTTCCTCCTGTTTTAAATGAGAGAGGTAAACCATTATCCGTAAGTGATCCACATGTACACATCTACTTTTGTCTCGAGTCTAGAGTCTAGCAAGTAGAAAGTAGAAAGTGGAAAAGTGTGCTGCTGTAGTTTAGACAGTCAATGCTCAATGCTCAATGCTCAATGCTCAAGCCATCAAACATGAAGCATCATAAATCACGCTGTTGTTTGTCCTTTCACCCACGAATATGAATATGAATACGAACATGAATAAGTACATGCTATGGAATATGGAATATGGAATTTGGAAACCTCTGAAAAATCCGAGGTGCACTTAGATAAAATCATACAATATGTACATTGTACATTGTACATTGTACTAATGAAATCCAATGCAATACATTGCATGCGTGTATGTTCAATGTTCAATATCCATGGTGACTTTTACATTTACTTTCATTTTCACTTTTACTTCCATTCCATTCTTCTTCCCATTTTCTATTGTTCACCATAATGTCTCTCTGAATCCTGATTTGAAATCAAAGTCAAAATATTTCAGAGTCGAAGAGGACGAAGAGAACCAAGAGGAAGAAGACGGGGAAAACAGTGGAAAGAGACAGAAGGAGAAAGAAGAGGACATTTGAGAATTTATATACGCCTCAGTTCATCACGCGATCAAAGTTGGACTCATATTGTTACATGCATTTGTTATGGCTGATAGTGTTTTGCAAGGCTGATGCAGTGTACTGAATATATTTGAGCCATGCCATCTCAGCATGTCGTAGGTACTTTACTCCAAACTCCATTCTCCATACTCTAGACTTTAGACTCTAGACTCTAGACTCTATGCAGATATTCCAGAGCAGCAACTTTTCTCCTATTTTTGCCCCCTATTCTTTCTTCTCTCCTCTTACTTTCCCTTTCACACCACGCCACATCGCAACACACCACACCGTCTTATAAATTTCAGACAATTTTTCTTCCTCTGTCTCTTTTCCCATTCAGTCACTCACTTTTTTCCCTGTCTGCTCAGCTCCGCTCTGCCTTGTAACATTTCTCTTAGTCTCGATTCTCGAGTCTTGAGTCTCGAGCCGCAGTGAATTCAACAGTCAGCACGACACTTGGATGAACACGTATGCATCTAGCATCAAGAATCTAGAATCTAGAATCTAGAATCTAGAATCTATAGTTAGAAATGTCTCATCATCTTAACTTATGTGAATATCCATGCATATCGTATCCTATCTATCTACGCCTGACAACTGGCTACATTTAAATATGCATCTTGTCCTTTTTCCTGTTCGGTAGTGGATAGTCTGAGAAAAGTATAGACGATAGATTTTAGATAGTAAACGTGGACAGACACTAGACACATGATCAACTTTTTCTGTGTACGAAGCACAAGCTTTTTAAGCAACTCTTGGGCTCTTCGATTACATTGTAGGCAGAGCACGTAGCCTTTAACTAGAGAGAGAAAGAGGGACTTGCACGCTTCTGCACTTTTTACTTCAACTCGCCGCCAGAAGGACCACCGAAGAGACCGAATATGTAGAATGTAGAATGTAGAGACGGAGTAAAGTATGATGAAAACATAGCAAGTGTGGAGAAAGAATGAAAAGACAAACAAGCAGTTGTATTTTCTCTTGCCGTTTTAGACAAAATCCTTAGACTAAAATTGAGTCGGAAAAACAGGAAGGAGAAACTCTCTTGTGACATCCACATGCATTCTTCTCATTCTCCTTCTTTTCCCAGTGGATTGTAGATATTTTAAGAATATCTACAACCTCTCAACCTACAATCTACAGGGTATGATGTATGTATGAGAATCGGAGGTGAAAGTGGAGTGTATTGAAAGTTTTCTCCTCTGTGTATTATTTTCTCATCCTACTCCCTTGTTTTTCACTACACTTCCATCATCATCATCATCATCATCAGCATCAGAGGAGCAGTAAAAAGTAAAAGTAGCAGCAGCCTCAGCCTCATCCTTCTTTTTCTCTCCTCAAGTAACCGTTTAATTGTTTACTTTTAATTTTTCTCGACTTTATTTCTCTCCTGAGTAGGTAGCCAGTCTGGAATCTGAAGAGTATCAAAAGCCTAAAGTATTGTGTATTTTGCGCCTTGCGTGCTACTCGACATTTAATTTATTCCATCGAAATCCTCGATCAACTCGATGCTCGATCCATTCCCGCAATCAACTTGCGATTTGTATTTGTACAATGTACAATGTACATTGCACTTGTCCTGTTTTGTTTTGCTTAGTTTCCCCTCCTCCATCTAGAATCTAGAATTCAGCATCCACCGTCGACATCGTAACTCTGACTTTATGTATTATGCATGATATTCAATCTCATCCGTCGGTCTAGACCGATGCTTCTGTTTTTCCTCCTCTCTTTGTTCTACGTCTGTGTGTGTCTGTGTGTCTGTGTGGGTTGGCTGCTCAAACTCGTGATTTTTATTACTTCCGCTATCTTCCCAACTCCATCTTCCAAATTCAACTGGGATAATATGATGAAGGAGATTGTGATGGGGAAGTTTTCTTCCCGAGGGTTCATTTTCATTTCCATTCTGATTCCGATTCCGATTCCGATTGCTCAAGTAGCATTTTGGTAAGGGAGAATTTTGATTCTTATTCAGATTCAGATTTTAAGAGTATGAGAAAAACAAGAACTAGGAGAAGATGAATAGTTTCCTTGTTCTGCCGGACTTGGCTGAATTGGATTGGATCAGAATGGATCCGAGTAGAGTAGAGTAGAGTAGAGTAGAGTGGAATGGAGTGGAGTGAAGTGACTACAAGCTGTTAATAAATAGATAAGGGAAGCTTGTTACTAATTATCGATGAATTAATGGTGGCTTACATCTTGCATCTTCCATCTTACATTTTCAAAGTTTCCTCAACCAAATTCTAAATTCCGTCTTCCGCAAAACAGCAGACCACAAAATTTTCATCCTGTCGACTCTAGACTCTCGAGTCTCGACAATATAACCCACCAACTTGTAGACATATTAATATTAATATTACATGTTAGATGTTGGATGTTGGATGTTGGATGTTAGACGTAAGATATTTCAAATTTGGAATACTCAGCAAAATTTTCTGATTCCTAGAAAGTAGAAAGTAGAAGCCTCAACCGATTGGTGTATATCATACATTTGTATATAGAATATTTAGCATAATATAGTACATAATAATAAGATAGTATGTGGGTATATTTTTGGTATAAAGAGGATCCATGAATTCACTTGATCAGGAAGGAAAGGATGTAAAATTTATCTATCACGCTGCATTCTACATTGTGCATAGAGCACCGGATTTCTCCACGTATATCTGTACAGTATACACTATAATATAATATAATGGTACTAGTATACGTCCTGCGTATCTATCGACGACATCAAAATTGACATCATTTTCGTCCTTTTTGTCCTCTCTTGCTCTATGTCTGTCTCTTTCTATAATATTATGTGAAATATGAAATGTGTGAATATCAACATACGAATATACATGACTGGAGAAAATACGAATATACGAATATACGAATATAGAAATATGAATATACGCTAAAAGATATAATCCGAAATCCAGTGTAGATTGTAGGGTCTAAGAATAGCTGAATATGTTTAAAAGGTTCAATATAACCAAATATCTATAATACATGTGGAATTCAACATTGAGCATTGAGCATTGAGCATTAAGAAAAGAAGGAGAAGGAAAGACGAAAAACCAGCAGTTCTAGGTTCTAGGTTCTGGGTTCTAGCAGCAGCCGAAATAGTAGTAGTAGTCAGATCTAGTCTGAGTGAAAGAGATAGGGTGAGGAAAATCAATATAGAGAGGGAACAGGACAGAGAGAGAAAGGAGGAAAGAACTGGTAGGAGAAAGAGAAAGAGCTCCACAAGATTTCTTGGAGTGAACGAGGAAAAGGAAAAAGTAAAAGCTACTGCCACTGCTCTCACTTATACTTGTTCTACTACAAGCAGTAGTAGTCTAGTATAGTAGTGCTACTGTACTGCATAGTGCCTAGCTTCTAGCTCCTTTTCCTTTCTCTCCCAGATGCCTTCAAACCAGAACTGAAGAGAAAGAGAGACGCATACACTACACACAAACCCAAACCCAACCAAACCATAGCAAACTGAGGAAAAGACCGAAATAGGGAAGAGAAAGAGTCAGCATGAATGTGAACGTGAAAGTCTGGTGCTGGCTGCTTGTCTACTGCCTACTGTCTACTGCCTAGTGTCTACCAGTACTACATACATGGAGCATGGAGCATAGAACGGAGAACGGAGAACGTTGAACATATTTCCTTGCTGCTTTTCTACTTTTGGATCGATCTACACGCAATGCGCCGCTCTGAAGCCGGATTCGAGTGCACATGGCTCTCTTCCATTTCCATTTCCATACTTTTCTGCATAGACATATAAAAGACATGGTAGAGTATAGCGCCACATACTCTTATAGTGGAGATTGTAGATTGTAGATGCACATACTCTTATAAATGGTGAATGGTGAATGCAATTCAAGCCATACCACACCATAGCAAGCTAAGCTATGCTAAGCTAAACTAGTCAACAGTATATTACTAACGATAAGGAAACAGCCTGTGCACTGTACACTGTACACACTGTACTCTGTACCCTACTACTCCATGCTCCTTTATACTGTTATACTGTGCCATATAGTATATATATATAGTATGTAGTGCAATGGCATTCGGATTTTTGATATAGGAAAAACACGCAAATTAAGCCTACATATACCATATCTTAGTATTCTAGTATGTGTATAAAAACATTGTGTTTCTACTTTCTACAACGAAAGAGAGCCAGACCCAGACAGACAGAGCGAGAGGTAGAAAAATGAAAGGCAATGGCAATGGCAATGGCAATGGCCTTACATAAACAAGTAAATGTGAATGTGCAAGTTGGTCCGTATCCTATATTATTCCGTATGCATGTGCTTATTTTATTCCTGTTCCTCTGTATCAGAATGCACACGTGAACGTGAATTTTCCCAGTGAGGAGAACTTTTAACACTCCGGGGCTTCTTAGATTGGGATTGGAATTGGAATTCAAGGACGAGCCTCTGGATTCTAGATTCTGGATTCACAATAAGAAATGTACATAATATGTTCATATCTATTTTTATGTATATTGTATATAAGCTTCCGAGTACGTAACATTCCACGTTATTTTATATGATATGCATATCTGCACAAATGTGTACTACAAGTCTACGGTCCTCGTCTTTGTCATTTTCATCGTCGTCTTCCTCCTCTTCGTCTCCGACTTGTTCTGCATCTTGGTTGTTGTTGTCGTTGTCGTTATCGTTGTGGCTGTCTTCGTCTTGGTCTTTTTGAGTTTGTATTTGTATTCTTCTAGTCTTCTAGTTCTTTCACTCTTTTCCTCTACGCCATTTCTATTTCTATTCCCTCCGTATTGTATTTACTTTGACTGTGTTTTCAGTTCAGTTCAGTTTCTCTTCACTTCTTTGACTCTACTCTATTCCTTAATCCCCTCTGTTTCTTCTCGCCAAATGTTTTCTGATTTGTTTCAACCCTACTCCATTCTATTCTGTTCTATTCTATCCAATTCATTCCTCTTTCTCTTGTTTCTACTTTCTACACTGTACACTGTACAAACTACAATCTTGTCTTTCTCCAGACTCCAGACTGGTGGAACAGAATACAGAATACAGACGCAGATATGCACGCTGCACCACTACAATAATATCGATATGCTGTTCTTTGGTATACCTAAATATCCTTCTGTTTGTTGTATCCGTCTGTTGGTCCATTCTCCTTTGGATTGAATGTAGAGTGTAGAGTGTAGACTGTAGACTGCACAATGTTGAATTTAGAGGTTGAAAGAGGAAGACCAAGACGGTTCTTATAGAAATGCTTTGCTTTGATTCTTTCAACATCTTTGGAGTTTGGAGTTGCTCTGCATTTTGTATTGTGTATTGTGTATTCTGGATGCAGTATAGAAAATAGAAAATAGAAGCTTGCTACGGTCCCCTTCCTCATACTTCCAACTCACTCATTTGAGGATTGAAAATACGTATTAGGAACTGTCTGCATCCTACACTGCATATTCTACATTCTACAGTGTACAAACTACAAACTAGGGACAAGAGACGAGAGAAAAGTGAAAAGACGTGAAATTAGGGGAAGGAGATGAAGAAGAAAATGTCAAAGAAGAAACAATGCGGTGACTAGTCTAAAGTCTAATGCATCTATTTATGTACAATACACAATATACACTGCCCAATCTATTCTATATAAGAAAACTAAAAACAAACAAGCCCATCACATCACATCTTCCGCTCTCAACCTCATTTTCTCCTACATTTTGTACATTCGAGACAGCGGAGAAGAAAAAGATACAAATGCAAACATGTACACAAATTCTAATTCAAGTATTCAAATAGCCACAGTCACAGGGTCCAAAGAGTGAAAATGGATGGAAACAAACAAACAATTTTAACACTCTAGCAAAATGTTGAAACAAAACTAGAGAATAGAGACTGCAGCAAAATTGTGCAGTTTGTTCAGGACAGTAAAATACAATACGGTACAATGATGCTATTATTATTCAATATAACGGGATGCTCTCTACAATGTTTAGTGAATGTTTAGAATCTTGTCATTTACACTTCCAGCTCGAAGCTCGAAACTGGAAACCCACAACTAACAACCTAACAACTTGGTTTGTTTTTCCATTTCTTTGTCTTGAATGTAAACTTGAATGAATTGGATTTTAACATTTGTACTTTTAAGTAGAAATGGGAAGAGGAAGATGGACGAGCCATAAATAAAGTGTGGGTATTTGGAACAGCACATCAGTACATACTACATACAGATATTTGCCATGAACCATGAACCATGAGCTTCAGTGTCTTTTCCTGTATATACAACGTTAAATTTAATCTACGGGCTGCCTACTGCCTACCTTGTGGTTTTTCTTACTCTGGTATGGTATGGTTTGGTGTGGTGTGGTGTGAAGCGGTGTGGCTTCACGGTGTAAATTTAGTGAGACAATCTTGTCCTCTACCTCTGTCCTCTGTCTGCTCTGTCTGCCACCGTTCAACATTATTACTTTACATGCAATGTGTAATATGTACCCTCGTCTTGACTCTTGACTCTTGACTAGTGACGTTTAGTTTAGTAAATTTAACTCCAAGTTGATAGTTGATATTTGATGGTATCGTGAGGAAACATCTCAAATTAAGAATTTGGAAGTGAAACTGGTCTACAATAATAATAGTAATAATAGTAATAACAATGACAGTAGTAATATCAGAGGTAATGGTAAGATTCTATCGTTGATTTAATCCAAAGTACATTTAAGTGTTTAGTTTTAGTTGTTTTTCTTTCTGGGAGTGTATTATCAAACGGGTATCTGATTTCTTCATGTTCCCTTCTCAATGTTCAATGCTCAATGCTCGATGCTCGATGCATAAAGTGTATGTTACATTATATGCGATGCGATGCAAAGAGCTCTGACTTGTGAGAAACTCTGAAACTGAAACTGAAACTGAGAAAATGACAAAGGGATAAGGACAAAAAGAGAGAGAGAGAAAGAGAAAAGGAAACCTGGGGCTTTGGCTTTGTAAAAGGGGGAAATGAGGAATGAAAAGACAGGAGAAGAAGAAATCAAGCTGGGAAATGTGAAAGAGTGAGTTTGAGTGTGAGACCACACATAAAGGTGCGATAAGACCAAGACCAAGACTACGGCTACAGCTAAGACTAAGACTATGGAAAAGAGTAACTAAATGTTGCATATCTACAATTGACAATACAAATGTACAATATAAATGCACATGAAAGAATTGAGCGTTATGCTCACATCTTGCGTTTCTCCTGTTTTGTTTTCCAGAAACCTTTTCCTTCATTTTTCTGTCTTGTGTCTTCTGTCTCCCTCCCTCTCTCAATCATTCTCATTCTGTCGTCCTCTGTCCTTGTTTTTCTTTCCTATCTCTGGTCTCTGGTTTCTGGTTTCTGGTGTGTTGTCTCTTGTCTGTTGACTGTCTAATCTTGGTCATCCTGAGAATTGAGAATATCAGTACTTTTTAGATGTGTTTTCCTGTCTCGTATGAATTTGTCGTTGGTCCTTGGTCCTTGGTACTGGTTATAAATGAAGGGATTTTTCTCCTGATCCATCTCCTTACTTTTTTATGTCACATGTATGACTAATAATATTTATAAGCTGGAGTAAAATAGATGAAAAAGAGGCGATGGTTCTGACTTGTGAGATGACGATGACGATGAGGAGACCAAGAACGAGGAAGAGGACCGGGAATCATATTTATTTATTTTCTTCCTCTTACGCTTCTATTCTTCTTCTACAACTACTACTATTTAGTTCTTCTCCATTACATAATGTAACAAACTTGTACTCCTACTTCTGCTTCTGCTCCTCTTTATATCTGTCTAGTGTCTAGTGTCTAGTGTGTAGTGTGTAGTGTGAAGCGTGTAGAGCGTAGAATGTGAAGGGTCTGCCTGCTATGAGAATTGATGTGTAGCTAATGTTCTTTCCGTCTTTCGATGATGCGATAAAGTGGAGTTGGAGTTGGAATTGGAGTTTGAGTTGGAGTCTCCAGCGCTGTACTTGTGTTTCTGTTCCTGACTCTAACTCTAACTCTGGTTTCTGTACTGTGCTGTTCTGCTCTCCCTCCTCATTTCATTCCCCATCTCACCTTCTAATATCCCATTTGACTCTTCCTTCTGTGGAAGAAATGAAGTCTATATCCATATATGTTAGACATATATGTCTAACATATTACATACTAGATACTGCACGTCTAATATCTATCTGTTCTTCCTATCTCCGTGTATGTATAATGTACATATGTGAGTGACTGCAGCAAATGACTTGTTTTCTGTTTTCGCCTTGGGTTCTCCGTTCTCCTCCTCCCCCATCTTGCTTCCAAATACACTAAACTTCCTTCTACAGTTCCAGCTCTTTCCATGCTCTACGTATTTTCTACATATAGTGTATAGTGTATGGACATGTGTCTCTGCTATCTTTTTGTCCGTCGGTCTCTTCTTCCTTCTCGTCCTTCTCGTCGGTCTAATGTCCTTTCAGGATTAGTATAAAGATTCTCTAATGCTCACCCCCCGTGTGCTCTAATTAGTAATTACACAGTAGTTATATCATATGGAATGAGGAATGAGGACCACATAAAAATTATCCCTCTACCAGTACCACTCTTTACTTTACTTACTTGCAGTAAGGGCTCTCAACTGGTATGTTCTTTATGCATATTGTATATGCTGCACTATTACCATCACCATCATCATCAGACTCATCATCATATTACACACTTTTTTATACTGAAAGAATCAAGCCGACATTGAAAGGATAGTGTACACGCATTACGCATGTAGTTTATGTACATTGCTCATTCCGTCCATCTTACATCTTACATCTTACACGTGCATACAGATACAATGATCTTGAGTCAAGTATCTCTGTTATAATAAATGCACTGGATACTAGATTAACATGAATATTATGATATTATGTATGCATAGAACTACATGGGTAGAAAATGGATTGATGATTGTGTGTAGCCTTACTGCTTACTCATAAAAAAAGAGAAAAGGACCACGTTGATTGTAGTTGTAATTATAATGTGTGAGAATGATGAGAATGATGACGATGATGATGATGATATGACGAGAGTTTTTTTTTGTCTGGGGACGTTTTGAACACTGAACATTGAGCATTGTGCATTGAAGATTGAACAAGTGTGAATCGTGGATGTGAATAGCCATTACATTTAGTTATTTAGCTCGTATGAATAGCTTCCTGCCAGGAGAATCCATGTAACTACTAAACCAAACCAAACCAAAGCAACACATAAAAATCCATCATTTCATTGAATAGCATGAGGCAACAATGTGAATGTGGATTTGAAATTTGAATGTAAGTGCTGACAAATGGAAGGCAGGCACAGGAACTAATCGTGAGGTAGGTTTTTTTCCTCCCTTTTCTCTCTCCTTCCAGCCGAGTGCCCGTCCCTGTTTCTCCTTCTCATTGTACACTCTACATTCTACATATTCCATTTATCTGTGTAATACAATGGGTAATGTGTTTGTATACACTGTGCAGTGTGCAGTGTACGCATTTTAGGAAGGATGGTTTGGTAAATGGCCGTAATATATGGTGTAGCTATATGTTAAATGTTGGATGTTGGTTGTGGCAGAGGGCGGAAGGGCCCAACTTGTACTTGTATACTTGTAATAGTTCTATCATGAATGAACATTGAACATGCAGTGAACGGCATATGGAATGGCTACAAATATATTAGTAAACACACGGTATTCGGTATACTCAGTACAAATGCATGTACAAGTGAAGAGAGAAGCTGCAGAGCATACGCATGAGTATAAGCACAGGCAGGGAATTTGGGTGAGTGAGTGAGTGTGCATTGAGTATGGAGTGTGGAACTGGAATTGGAGTCCCTTGAATCTTGAATATTATTATTTAGGCCAGGATACAGGATAAAAGCACCATTTAAACCATCAGCAACTGGCAACTGTTACTCTTCAAACTCGGCTCAGCTCAGCTCAACCTACGCCCTATATCTATATCTATATCTACAAATTCACATATGCACTCTGCACAATGCACAGTAATGTACAATGTACAGTATACACTTGACATGTAAAGCATAAGAAGGAAAACACGTAATAATAATAATAACGTTGATCCTTTTCCTCTCTACTCTCTCAACTTAGCCTATATTTAAACCAAAGCAAGAGCGAGGGCCATGTGCATTCTACATTCTACATTCTAGATTATACATATGGTCGAGTGTCGAGCGTCGAGTGTGAACTCTTGCACCATTCTCTGCCCACTAACTCTTACTCAATTATTTTTCCATCTTTCATGCTCATACTTGCCTGGTATCTAGTGCCTAGTACCTAGTGCCTAGCGTACTTGTAAATGGTTCCTGTCCATGCTATACTTTTTGGGTCTCTTCTCAATCCTACACTTTACAATCTACACTCTTCTCCCTCTTGCGCTAACAGAAGAGACCAGACCAGACCAGGCCAGACCATCCTGGAATTTCCAATCGAAGAGCAAGCATATGTACCCCATAGCTCATAGCTCTACCACACAAGATTACGTTTCTTTTTATCTTAAATCTTGTGGGCAACTATTGTACTGAATCTGTACTGTATTCTGTATTTTTAACCAAATAGGAAGGAAAAACTGCAAGATACCATAAGAGGAAAAATGAATGCTGTGAAAAAGTATGACATTTGATACGATATGAAAATTAGTGGAATAAGATATAGATACACAAAGAACACAAAGACGTTTGAATTTTATATCTTCTCCAGCAAACAGTGAACAGTAAAATTAGGTATGGATCTGCATTCTTATTTCCTTACTTCATTATTTGTACAGAGTACAGAGAACAGAGAAAGGAAGTTTAGGATTAAGTTTTGGAAACTAGGAATGTCGTAAAAATCGCCCACACAGAATAAGGAAAATATACAAAGGCTGTAGACTTGATTTTGGATTCTGGATTCTAGATTCTGGATACATCTGTTTCATAACAGTACATGCAATGTGAGATTTACGATATTAGTGGTAGACTAAAATTAGAAAGAAAACGCACTTTTTTCACTGCTTAGATCATACACTATTCCTTGTACCGTGTATAGTGTATGGTACATTTTAGTTGTAAATGTAAATACATCAACAAACAAAAGGCATCACGTTCAAGTTTATAATATTATTTTTATATTTTGATACCGCTCTGAAAAGCTTCAAAAAATGTGTGCCTTTAAAAGTCGAAAAAACTCATGAGCTCTCGATTCTCGATTCTAGATTCTAGATTTGCGATTCAAATTTTAAATAAGGTTGATAACTACCAACCACTAACAAGTGAGAGGCAAGTTCTGCATTTGACATGGAACATGGGACACGGAGGAAGTAAAAGGAAAAGGAAGTGAGTGAGATGACAACAAGTTTAAAGGAGATGAAAAGTAGTTGTAGTCAACTCGTTAGAAAGAAATTGCCTTTTTTACGAACTACGAACCAACAGAACGGAGCAACATTTTGGGAGAGTTTTAAAAACGGAGATGAGGTTTTGTCAACTCTGATGATTGGTATTGGTTTTGGTATTGCTGGAACTGTCGCTATCGCTTTCACTTTCGCTACCGGTGGTTTTAACGTTTAGACGCTGATATGTAAAATGAAGTGAGGAGCTATACAATTTTTTATTGTAGTGCTCGAGATGCGTGGCTCTATTTATATGTATACAGAGGATAGATTGATATATGGGCTATAAATAAAGATGAAACTATCTCAGTATACATCTAACATCTATTCCGTTCCTTTTTTTACTTTATACGTTTTACATCCACAATCTACAATCTACAGTGTACAAAGACTCGGTACGAATAAATAAAAGGAAGATGAAACACATTTAATACCAGGAGCGACGACTAGAAGAAGGAGAACCAACACAAGAGCAAGAAGAAAAAGACTGAGGCGTAGGAGTGAGGCGGGTGAAAGAAAAATAGAGAGAAAATAAATGAGAACAAGTTGAAGTTTCACTCAACTCTGTGTCTTTCTCCTTTCCAGCCAAAGCCAAAGCCATCCACCGTTTTCCTCCTCTTTCTCTTTCATCCTATTTTAATACTCACTCATTCGAATTCCGATTCCGATTCCTTCCTTTATGGCAGCAAGTTTGCTTCTCCTGTCTCTAGTCTCTAGTCTCTACGTCTCTACGTCTCTACTTTTCCTTGGCTTTTGCCTTGAAGAATGAACAAAACTTTCTCTCCTATTACCACTGATGCTGATGCTGATGCTGACCAACCAACCGCCATCACTACCATCGCCACTAGCAGTGAAACAGAAGAAGAAGAGGAGGAAGAAAAAGAAAAGGCGAGGGTTTACACTTTGCACACATCCACGCTGGTCTGGTCTGGTCTGGTTTGGTTTAGTTTGGTTCGTTACTGAGTATTTGAGTATTTGAGGTCTGTTTTGGTGACTGCGGACAACTCGTCAAATATCCAAGTTAAATCAACATTTGAGCATTTACAAGTTTTCATCTCCGTCTACTTGTACGTCTCCGTCTTTTCTCCGTATTCCTTATTCTTCAAACTCACACATCAGGTTCCTTGATCCTCTCCGTTAAAGCATAATGTTGAGTATAATACTCTCTCTCTACTTTTACGTTCACTTTCACCCTTAACTTGGACTTGGACTTGGACTTTTGATGAAAACGAGGAGAACTTTTCCAAATATCGTAAAAAGAAAAAGTTGGACAAGTAAAAGTAGGAGCAAAAGTAGAAGGAAGGAGCAATTATTTTCATCTTTCTTGAATCCTCACTTTTCGTAGTCATTACTATTATGATCGTCTCCTTCCTCATCATCTAGTTTTCTTCATTTTACTACTGTAATCACCATCATCATGAACATGATGATGATCATCCACAGAATAATTCAGAGACGTCTCACTTATTCATGATTCTAGATTCTAGATTCTTGATTCTTGATTCTTGATTCCTGATCCATCTATAATTTTCAAGTCTATCATCCACATTGGTATCGGCAGCACGGGGGAAATTTCTCTGGATTTTCCTGCACTTTGATGATTTAACGCTACATGTGCCCATTATGTAATTTCAGGAGTGGTCGTTAGTCCTTAGTCGTTAGAAACTGAGCATTGAGCATAGAGTATTGAATTTAGTATGGGTGGTATTCCACAACCCTGCGAGCAATTACACAATTTTCATCCAATTCTTTGATGAGATGAAGAAAAGTAGACGGATGAGGGAAGAGACGTTCTGGGCGCTGGGTTCTAGTCTATTCAGTAAAATGGAGCCGTGATACGCTTCATGGTCAGTCTTTATTTCTGGTACTGATATTGATACTCATTCTGGTACTGGTTGTGGACCATCATGTGGATCATGATTAGTTGTTCATCCATAGGTATTTCATGTACTTTCTCCTCCATCAGTCCGGTCCAGTCTCCTTCCTCTTCCTCTTTCTTGTTCATTAGGGTACGTGTGGATGCTGGATGCTGGATGCTGGATTGTGGAGAGACTCTTACTCCATGTGTTTGTGCATATGTGGCTGTTGGAGTTGGAGTTGTAGGAAAAGACGGGAAGGCCATTGGCTACATACATAATGTAGCCATGGAGAATGGAGAATGGAGTATGGAGAAGTCAAGTCGTGTGTATTTATTGAGCCGGAAAGGTAATGGGAGATGAGGAGATGAGGAGATGAGCGTGAAGAGCTCCTGCTCACACATGGAAAGTCCAAACCCAAACTCGAACCGTATCTTCTTACTTCACTTTGGATTTGGCTTTGGCTTTTACATTGCCCATCGTTTGGCTTGGGTTGATTCTGGTCTGCCATAAAATGCCCCTTGAAATAGTCAGTCAAGCCAAACCAAACCAAATAAATGCCGTAGCTATATAACTTTTCTGCTTGGACAACAAGGGGATGTGTGTTTTACGGTGTACGGTGTACAAGAATACTTGAGATTATTACGCACTACACATCTATACAAGTGCTGCTACTCTTGCTCTTACTCTTACTCGTACTCTTGTGGTAGATATTAGAAATGTACTTGGAAAATATCCATGCATTTGTACAGTATAGTATGTGGTGTATTCGTAATCATATTATTTTTCTACCTCCATCAACGCATCAAGCTCACTCTCAAGATCAAGATCAAGATCAAGACATTTACAACTAGTGACTTGTGACTAGAAACTAGAAGAGTAGAGCCCCCCAAAATATGTACATTACACATTGTGCATTGTAAAATTCCGCGTACTTTATGTGTAAATATGAACCGAAATTCTCCCACTTTCTTCATTTTCATCCATCCAGGTTGAGCTTGATGTTGAGTTTGATGTTGAGGAAAGGCAACTTGTGTTAAAACTGTCTACAAATTCTCCTTGGTTGCTCAAGAATCAAGAATCAAGAATCCAGCGTCAAGAGAAAATAGAGAAGGGAGCAGAGCGGAATAGAGCAGAGTAGAGGAGTGAATTACAAAAAGAAGCTAAGGAATGAAGAACGACTTTCCTTTCCTTGGACTTTTTATCTACAAGAGAAGATTACTTTCATCACTTACCTAGCCAATTTCTTGGATAGTGAAAATTGTGGATGAATAAACTATGATATTCATACGTAATGTCACTCACTCTCCTTCTTCTTCTCCTTTTTCTTTTCATAGCTTTCACTTCCTGTTCCTTTCCCCATTCCATTTCAACGTTCCAATGTATCCTTCATCTTCCTCTTTGTATTCCTCACTCCTTCATCTTTAGTGATGACTCGAAGCCCGAAGCTCGAAGCATCAAGCTTTAAACCAGCACTCGCTCACTAAATTTTGACTGTTCTAGCTATATTGCGTGGGATGTCTAGTTTCTAGTGTCTTGTGTGTACTGCCGTACCTTGTGTGTATGTATGGAATTGCCAATTTCACTAAAATAAAGGCAATCCCGAACGAAAGAAGCGTAGGAGGCATTTAAGAATTTTAGAGGGAAAAGGAAATTTTCCAGAATTTTTTCTATCTCAACTCAGTTCAGCTCAGCTCAAACGGAAGCTTCATGCAAAATAAATTCATGGACCATACACACACACATTTATATATACCGCAGAGAGAATATTTCATACAGTGTACAATGTGCAATGTGCACTGCAGCAGGTTGTATAATGTACATGTGTACATATAAAAATACATGGTAATGTCTCTCCTTTTCCTACTCGTACACTTTCATCAACCTGGGTAAAAGAGTTGGAATTATATTATATTTGTACCAATCTCTCTACCTCTAGAAGTTCTAAAACTTCTAGTTTCTAGTTTCCAGTCTACAGTGTAGAGTAATGTGGAGAGAAGGTGAAAAGGAGTAGCACTACCTTTTTATACCTTTTCTCTGCTATTAATGCAATTTAAAAGTCTAAAAGACGGAGGTAAGGGCGCTACTGTAAAGTGTAGAGTGTAGAGTGTAGAATGTAGAGTGTAGACTATATACGTCAGAAAAGAGAGTATTTCCCGTCGTCATACTTCCGTTTCGGTGGACTTACGATTAGTACAGAGAAGACGTAAAAGGAAAGCGAAACGGGAAAGGAAAGTACAGAGTAAATTCATCGATTAATGCTCGTGGGTTTGGCTGGCTGCTTCGTTGGTTCGTTGGTTGGTTTATGTGCACACATACACGGAAAAAATTCTCTTTACATCCTCTTTATTTCGTTATTATGGGAACTGACTGACTTTTCAACTAGCAATGTAGACTGTAGACTGTGGAATGGAATGATGTGGAAAAGTACAAGTGTAGTCAGTAGTGTGGTGTGGTTTAGTGTGTTTGTTACACTAAAGGGAATTTTCTCTCGTCCAATTTTACAACCACATTTGACGTTCAGCTTCAGCTTTACGTTTACTTGATCTTGATCCGTTTACATCCCACATCAAAAGGAACCATCAAATAAACAATCATTAGGAAATTTTGCTACAGTTTAAAAGCAATCGCTCTCCAGTCACCAGTCTCGAGTCTCGAGTCTCAATTCTCCATTCTCCATTCTCTATTCCTCTCAAATTCCAAGATTATTACAGCTTTTACGTTTAATATTACTCGGATCCGGATTATTCCCAAGTGTTCAAGGTTATCCTCACTAAAGTACACCCTACAAAATATAAAATACACATGGACACCGCTCAGCCCAGTTTTAGGTTTCATCTCAAGGGTTTTAAAATTTAAGCATGATCAAAAATCAAATGATTGCTCTTCATTCTAAATTCTAGATTCTAGATTCTAGATTCTTGATTCGAAATAAATTAAACTTTTTCCTTCCGATCATTTTGTAAATGCAATCATATTAGTAAAATCCACCATCTTTTCATTCACTTTGTAAAATGTATGGAACGAAATACATGGAGACTTGAGTATGGAGTTTGGAGTTTGGAGTTTTCAACTAAGGGTATTAGAAAAGTATTAGTTGAGTTTTGAGTTCTATTTTGAGGATTCATTGAGAGTTGATGGTCTTATTTATGCATAATTTGGATCAAAATGTTGTACAAATGAAAAGCACATGGATAGTGTAGATGCAAAAGATGTGGGGAGGAAAACTAATGATTAATGGCACAACTTGAGCGTGAACTAAACTATTTGGCTCTGGATACTTTGTAATTCGTGAACCAGAGACCGAGTCAGAGTTAGAGTCAGAAAGAGCAAGAGCAAGAGTCAGCTTGAGATCTGAATCAGGGATTATTAAATGTAAATGTAAACGTAAAAAGAATGTGAAATTGTGAATAACACTGGAAAATGCATCATTTTGGATTATTATTTTCCATTGCATACGAACAAGAAGGCGAAGGAGGAGAATCAGAGGGGAAATGAAGAGGAGGGAAATTTAAGGGAGCCGGAGAATATAATATTATGAATAGAGGATGATGACGAGGATATTATGAATATGGGATATGGGATATGGGACTGTGACCGTCCACCGTGCACACGTCCGACGAAGGCAACTTGAGTCTCTCATCCACACGACCAACCGTTCTCACTTCTTTAAAACGTATCATTTTTCCATCGCCCTCCCCAGCTGCATATATTTATACTGCACTGTAATAATGTAAAATCTATAGTAATACTAGGTCATTGATTGTTATTGAATGATGCACTGTACTGTACTGTTTTTTGCTCCGGAATCATGTTCATGTGCTCCAGCTTAACATAACATACACAAGACACAGGATTTATCATGTACAATGTACAATGTGGAATGTACATACAGAGATTTATCACAGTTTTGTCACATTTGATTCTCGACACATTGATCGAGAAAGAGAGAAAGGAATCGGATTAATCTACAAATAATGATTTTATGATTTCCCCAAACCCAGCGCGTGCCTTTTGTCTCCATCTTTTCTACACAAAGATTACATATTACTTTTCATGTACAATGTACAGGGAGAAGAGAGTAGTAGAATCACATCCTACTTTCTATCTCCTCCGTGACTTTTGATGGATGTTCATACATACATGTATCTCACTGTACATTGTACATGGACAAATACGGGAAGAAGAATGAAAAACGTCATTTGTTCAGTTTTCAACTCCCAGATCCACTCACTCACTTCTACAAATACAAACACAACTACAATTACAACTACAGTTCCAATTCAAACAGTCATATATAGAAAATGCACAAAGCAGTAAGAGCAACATCCACATCAACATCCACAGTGATGGCAAAGATCCACTTTCCTTCACAACGAAATGGAAAAAAATAGGAGAAAGACGAAAAGGCAAAGGAAGGAAACGTGTGCACTATTTTGATTTGGATTTTCGAGTTGAATTCGGATTTGGAAATCCAACCCGACTTGATTTTCCATCCTCCATTCTCCATCCTCCAGTCTCCACTCTCCACTCTCCACTCGTCGTTGTATTGCCCCACAGAGAAATTGAGGAGCAGGGACGCAACACTTTATACATTGTTCAAAGTGTACCCTGTACATTGTACATTGTACATGTGATATTGCACATTGTGTATGCTTCATGGACTTTTGGGACTTGCATCGGCTCCCCAACTTCCAACTTGACACAGCTACATATCTCCATTCTCCATTCTCCATGTATTATGCATTATGCAGTATGCAGTATGTTACATCCATGAACCTCACTTTCTTTCACTCGGATATATTTAGCTCTAGGTCATATCAGATATCCGAAATCAGAAATGAGAAGAGAGAGAAGAGAGATTTGATGACATGTTGTACAGTGTATTGAGGATTGAGTATTGAGCAAAAAGAGAAGAAATACACATGTAACTTGTACAAACTTTTCTCATTGTGCAATGTATTATGTATTGTATTATTTTGGAAATGGATGGATTCTCTTAGCTAAGTAAGCAAGCGAGAGCCAAAGAAAATATTATAGGAATATCTCTCTCTCTTTCTCTCCATGATTGGAATGGAACCAACAATACACAAAAGACTTGTTCCTTCTATGTTGAAAATGGAGGAGAAACAGAAGGAGAAAGAGAACCAGAGCAGACGGTTTGTTTTTTCATCTTTGGATTCTCTTGCTTTGGATTGAATGAGAGGAGTGAACAAATGGAAGGAAGAAAGGCGAGAAGCGAAAGGGACAACTTTACTTTCTACTTGTATCTCGTGTCCGTTGTTCTACGTATCAACAATCACAGATCGGATGTGTAATCAAGCCGATATAAATTATTCGCCAGTTTTCAGCTCTGTCCTTTTTTGTAATCCTCCAGTCTCGAGTCTCGAGTCTCGAATTTGGAATCTCCACTAGCAACTCGCAAGTCAGTGGGTAACAAGTGCGTCGCAGTCTCCCTCTTTCTCTCCTGCTCTCATTTTTCTCCTCTTTTTCTCTCATTCCCATGCCGTTTTATCCAAAATTCAAAATATGTACAATGTACATACTTGAACATTACGCATTATCTGTATATTGATGCAATCCTTCGGACTCGTACTCTGACTTGGCTCGGGCTCGGGCTTCAGATTCCTCCCTAATAAAACACAGCGAGTCGAATGTCAACGCCTGTGTTTTGTATCTTTGTATCTTTGTCCAACTCAAGGGTGGACTGGAGATTATTCCAATTCCAGTTCCATAGCTTTTGCCTTTTTACTTTTTACCCAAAGAACTAGAACCCCGTGCTACATGCATATCTATGAGGGGTTTTGCTCCTGCTTTTTTACACAGCCAGTCCCCATTCAATTGAATAGAATTGAATTGGATTGAATGGAATCGGAATGAGAAAAAAAGAGGAGGAAAATGAAATGGTGATTCCAGGATCCACAATCCACAACCCTAGTTCGTGTACAATGTTTATATATGAAAAAGGCCAGGCCAGAAAGAACAGTGCAGAACAACTTTTGCTGTTTGGATGCAAAATGGAAGGCCATTAGAGCAGGATGCCGTAAATGGTAAATGTATGCAGATGAAAGAATAAAAGAAGGAAAGAAAGAAAAAATGACTGCTGACTATTGAATGTACAATGTACAGTGGGTAGTGTGTGCAGACGGACTCTCAACACTATTTTTTAATACTTTTTTTATCAAGGCAAAAAGAAAGAGGGGACGAAAAAAAGGAAATACAAATACAAATACAGGGAGGCGGGAGGCAGTGAGGAAGAAGAACAACATAATGCAGAATGTAGATTGTAGATGTGTATTTGAGAGTGTAACCTTTAGAGTTGAGAGTAAACTAGCCGCCCACTTTCTAATACTTTTTAATAATGTTTTCTTCCCTCTCATGTTTCATGTTCATGTTCATGTTCGTCCTCTTCTTCTTCTTCCAACTAACTTCCCTGCTCTAAATTCTACATTATTATTACACGGCTCGTCAAGCGTCAAGTCAAAGCTCATTCATCCCTGTAGAATGTAGAATATTTATTCCGATATACCGTTGAGCCGGGATACCGGTATTGTACATTGTGTATCGAGTCTAGAGTCTCGAGCCTCTTATAAAAATTGAAAATGTTCTTTAGCTGTACTCATTTGGTATGAATTTTAAGAATATTACAAAACTAGACACAAGGTAGTTTTGTAGTGGAGAAAAACTGCATCTTCATTGTCATTGTCATTGTCGTAAGTTGGCCAAGTATAAAAATATAATGATGCGCTGTATCTCATCTTATGTATAAATTGAGTCCCCAAAGATCTCCAATACCAACACCAACACCAATGCCAATGCCGATGCCACTGCCAACGTCATGGTCGATGCTGACGCCAAAGTTAACGTAAAATGCACTGCAAGTTGGAGGCAAGTACAGTGCAGATCACAGATCAGTACATGTGAAATGTGAAGGGAGAGAAAATGTGTCGAGTGTCGAGTGTCTGTGACTGGGGAGGGTGAAAGTGAAACTTTATCTTCTCGTTTGTTTGGCCTAATCTTCAAACTCTTCAAGTCAAGTCAAGCCAAGTCAACTCAAGTACTCGCGTCGTTTCATACTTGTATTCGTAGTTATCAGTAGTCGTTGGAGATATTCTCCTTGTTTGTGCATAATAAGTTGGAAGTTGGAGCTTGGAGCTTGGAGGAGTTCAAGTTCCTTGAATTCTGACTTCAACCAGAGAACCAGTACCAGTATCAGAATATTGTACACAATATACAACACACAGATGAAATTGCAAGGGGAGAAGAAAAAAACAGCTCATGAAGTCAGAAGAAGATATCTACGTGGGCTCTTCTTTTGTCGACATATCCTGTATGTACAATGTATATCTTGTATCGTATATTTAGATGTAGTGTAGTACTTTAAGGGAATTGTACGGTCATAAATTCACTCGTACATCTTTATCTACCTATGAACATTTATATGGCTATATTGATCAAAAAGTGAGGGAAACTTTCCCTCCTCAGTCCACTGAGAGGGGAAGGAAAGTAAAGTGACATATAAACTTGATACATAAAGTACATGGTCGCCCACTCTCTCTCTCTCTCTCTCCGTCTCTCTTACATACATTACACACAAGACACAAGTGAAGCTCAAATGGTTGTTTCGTTCTCTTCTTCTTCGTCCTCGTTGCGCTTTTTTAAGTTGGATCGCTTTACCCATACAGTCTACAGCGCACAGTCTACTGTCTACGGTTTACCATTATGACTTTTTCTAAAACCATCTATTTCTTTCTTTCTCCATCTCCGTCTCTGTTTCTCCCGGTTCCTTCTCGTACAAGTTGAGAGTTTAAACTCTTTACTTTTACCCACTCAACTGACAAACGGTCTATTTCTAGCTCGAGTTCTAGTTCTAGTTCCAGTTCTAGTTGTAACTGTATGTATAGTTGATGCAAAGGGAAGAGAAAAGGAAGAAGCAGTACAAAGTTTCTGGGTTTTACAAGAGGTATCTTTACACAGAACAAATATATGTATTTATATGAAGAGAGATGTGTGCACACTACACTGTGCATTGTACATTATATAAGACGAAATATGGTTAAAACGTCTCTGTTGCCTTTTTGACTCTGCTGGTTTTTCGTTTTCGGTTTTCACTCTCACTCTTATTTTTCTACCTTGTCTGTTTCTCTGCATGTGTGCTTTCCCGTGGAATGAGCGTAAGCAAATAGAAGCCTCTTGAGTGTATAGTGTATATTGCATACTATGTGATGTATGATTCACAATGTACATGGTTTGGTATGGATTGGACTGGATTGGATTGGATAGACAGGAGCAAAAGTTTTAGTTTTACTGTTGACTGTTTGCTCATTTAGAGACGTAACGGAGAGGCAAAAGTAGAAAGTAGAAAGTGAAAGGAGAAATAGGAATAGGAATCATAGTGCAACTTCAACTTGAACTTTCTAGGCAAATTCAAGGGAAAGAGAGAAGGAAAGTTGTTAATTTTCCCTACAACTTTTAACTCTTTTTTCTTCTCACTTTCACTTTCACTTTTACTCTCGTTTTATTATTTCATGTATAAATGTTGATATTGAACATGTTCAATATAAAACGGCTGGTTCTAGCACTCGTCCGCTTCTGATTCTGCTTCTGCATCTTCCATCTCCATTGCACTCTTGAATCTTGAATCTTGAGAGTTGAGACTTGAACATTTCAAACTCTGTCAAATTAAAATGGAACCCCTCAATGACTTTTCATCTGCTACTGTACTCTATACTCTAAGTCTTTTTGATTTAGGCGCTACAACTGAAAACTAAACTACAAATATCAAATGTAGGAAAAATTGGACATCAAATGTCCGACAAGTTTGAGGCAGACCAGAAAATACAAATTCAAATACAAATACAAATACTTTTTGAAATGCTTTTTTTGCACTCAATTCTAAATTACCAAAGTACAAAATACCAAAGTACCAAAAATTCTTTAAAGTTTATCATTTTTCAAGTACAACTACAAGTAGGACTTTGGAGTTGAAAACTCACTCGGAAATTCCAAATTTCCAGTAGATAGTAGATAGTAGATGAGATTAGCATGTACATTGTACAATGTACAATTTAGGTTGTACATCAAGACTCAAGACTGGAGTCTCAAGTCTCAAATTTCTCTTAATATTTTGATTAATCGTCATTTCAATCAAAAAATCTGGTTAATGTGTTCCTATGACATTTTACCCTGAGGCTAGATCAAGGCAGTTTGGCTGTGAATTCAAATTCAAATGTTCAAATGCTCAAATGCTCAAAGTGGTTGTACTGATATCGCCATTCCCTTTTCTTCATATTCTCTTTCCACATGTTTTCCTCCCCTTTCTCTCATAATACTTGTTCCCCACATCAAACATCCAGACAACGTAACATAATATACATGTACAATGTACAGTGTAGAGTGTAGATCCTTGATGCACTTACAAGTTACAAGCTACAAACTATCAGCTATCAACCTCCCTCTCTATTCAATTTCCATATCTAAAACGCTCATATGTAACTCCATACTCGACGCTATAGTGTATAAAGTGTACCTAATTCTAGTAAAAAAGAAGAACGAGTTACACTTTGTAGTTTTCTAGCGACTGTAGACTGTAGAAGATGGAAGTGAAAGGACGAGAGCAAGAACGAGGAAAATGCGTAGAAAGAACCTCGAGTCTAGATTCTATATTATAGAGTTGTGAGTCGTGAGTCGTGAACAAGAGAGAGTGGAGAGTGGAGAATGAAGCTATATGCATAGACACGCATGTATCTGAACATTGTACATGAACTGTACATACAATGAGCTGAAACTGGCCGTAATGTAAAACACTCGTAGATTTCACCCCAACTACCAGATTCGTGCGGTTCTCTTTCCTGCACACTAATAGTAAAAGCATGTTTTACGATTTTTATACACTTGAATCTAGAGTCTCTACTCTAGATTTTGGATTCTGGATTCTGGAGAATGTTGAAAAGTATCCATGGTTTTATTTTATTTTTTCCAAATAGACCAAACCAACTACATAACTATACAATTTCTCCGTCATGTACTCTTCTACATTGTACATTGTACATTGTACACTGTATTCAGTAGATTGTACATTGTACAGTTAACTCGATTCTCCATTTTATAACATGATATAGTACTCGAGCAACTCCAAACTCCAAACCAAACCGCTATCAACTATCCATTCTGAATTGCAACAGCCACAGCCACTGCCTTTTGCCGCTACTTCCTTTTCTGCTGTGGAGAAAGATAGGCCAAATTGTCTTCTATCGGATAAAAATCTTTGAATAATAATTTAAGTATTTTATGAATAGCATTTTAAAGAGATTCGAGACTCAAGTATAACCTCGTATAAATATTGTAAAATCTCATACACCGATTCTCTCCCTATCTGACAGATTGTCAGTTAAATGTTATTTACTTCTTTTTTTACTTTCACTCATCTTCTTTTCTCCTCCATAGGAAAAACAGATACAGATACAGAATACTAATAATATCATGGTAAAAGTAAGGGAAAGCATAAGAAGAATAACAAGGCATCCATTGTATATAGTACATTGTATATTGTACACAGTTTTTAAGTTTCCTACCGTTTTTATTCCAATCTCCCACAAAATCACCCTCAGCCTCTTCTCTCCCTGTAGATATTCTGTATGTTGTATGTTGTATATTGTATCTATCTATTAAACGTAGCCTTTGTACGTAAATTTAAATTCAAAATAAGACTGCTCTTCTCCTTTTTTTTATCGTCCTTCGTCCTTCTTTTCCCTTCTTATGAGACTTGACTCTTGACTATCTCTGGATTTCTCAGTTTTTTATATACAACACAAACTGCATCAAATAAATTATGAACATGACGAAAATGAACCCCACAAGATAATAGCAAGAATCCTATTTTTATTTACAAATCAGATATCATACTCAACTTTCTACTTTCTACTTGCTATTTATTCATTATTCAACCTTATCTCTCCCTTGTCCATATTTTTCCCTTCAAAATCTCGTACATTTTTATTATGGGTTTGCTTGTGCATGTTTTTATTGTCGAGGTCGAGTAGCATTTTAGTGAATCATTTACAATCTACATTGTTCGCTGTGCATTGTATATTGTATATTGTACGTACATGTGTTAGAACGTTAGAAGGTAAAGCCCGGGGATCAAATCACATTTATGATCCTTCACAAGTGAATTCACTCCTCAGTGCAGAATAATGAGAATGTCCAATGTCCAATTATGATTGAAATCCAACGTCAAAAATAATAATAATGCATTAAGACGGTAACTCACTTGTGTAATGTGTGTTGTCGTCCATCATTGACCATTTTGAGCAATGAGCAATGAACAATGATCACTGGGCACTCGGCAACTTACTCATTGCCGTGGCATGGAACATGGAACCGAGAACAGAATGAGGTAATTGTGTTGAAAATTAATAGTGGGGCTTATATTTCTATATTTTGCTGATCTCGCTGGCTCTGACTTGGCCATGCAACGAAACAATGAAACAATGAAACTGGTCAGACTCGGAACCAGCAACTAGAAACCAGGAAAAATAGTGAAATGAGGGGAACGGAAGGAAATATCAGTAGATGAGAATGAAGCTAGTTTTTGAGTGAATACTGGATACGTTCCTCACTGCTGGTTTCTAGTTTCTACTTTCTAGTTTCTGGTTTCTGGTTTCTGGTGCTGTCTCGACTGTTCAAATGTTCAAATGTCCCCAATGGATTCACACTTTTGTTCAAATCTCTTTATTCCACGTCTTTGTTTGGAGAATGGAGAGACAGAGGGAAAACAGAGCATAACAGCGCAGTGCAGTGCAACAAGACACAATACACACTAATAAATGAATACATACATGCATGTCTATAACGAAAAGAAAATGCAAAGTTATATGAACGCTGCTTTGTGCATTGTACATTGTACATACAACACAATACAGAATACAGAGCAAAGCATACAAAGAAAGGAAAGGAGAGAGACGGATTATGTGTGCATTGATGCGACGAGAGGAATTAACGTCCAAAAGAGGAAATATTCAAAGACAGAAGAGTCGAGTGCAGTGCGTAAACAGAGACAGAGACAGAGAAAGTACAAGAGAAAGGAGAAGAGACGCTAGAGAAGAGGAGCTGTAGAGTGTAGACTCTCGACTATAGAGTGCAGAGTGTAGAGTGTGGACTGTGAGTTTGAGTTGTGGAAGTCTGTGTCTGTGTGTAGAGGATTAAGGCAAATAATGGCATAGTCAGGGGAAAAGAGGACAAAATTAATCTAATGAGAATGAGTTTTAATCATTAGCCGACCCTTGCTAAGAAAATCGTATTATGATGTCCATATATTTGAATTCTTGCCACGTTTTCCGCTCTCTCCCTTTCTCTCTCTTCTTCGTCTTCTTCCACAACCATCCCTCACAGTCATTTCTTTTTTCCACGGAGAAGGAGAAAAGGAAAACTTAGAAGGTACAGATACACAGATACAGACTAGAGACAAGTCATCCCTCTCTCCATCTCCATCTCGATCTGTATTTCATACATGTACACAAATACATACAGACTCGTCTATTTAATAACATCAGATATCAGCTTTCACAGCTTTCCCAGTTCTTCACAACTTAGTTTTAAATTTGCAACAGAAGCATCCCAAAATCCAGAATCCAGAACCCAGAATACAGATTCTAGAGTCTAGAGTCTAGAGTTTTGTCTCTGTCATGCATTTCTTGGTTTTCCTTTTTCATCTTCTCCGTCCTTCTGGATTCTAGATTCCAGATACTTTCCTCATTTTCCCTCTTTTTCTATCTTTTTCCTAGACACTAGACACTAGACAGAGAGAGGACGTAAATGTCTAATCTGTCTCTTCATCTCCCGTAAAGCCGTAAGGACTCTACTTGGCTTGGCTCGACTTGACTTGACTTGACTTGATTTTGACTTTGACTTGCCATCCAAAAATCCGTGATGATGAATGATGAATAGAATCTATAATATCATTCCAAATTCCAACAGATTTCTTTTTCCCTTCTCTAGTTCGTATGCACTCTTCCTATGCCGTCTATCAACCTATCTATCTATTTATTTTCCCTTTCATAATACACACGTAGACAAATAATATTTTATAAGGATATTTTATAAGACTCTAGATTCTAGACTTTAGACTCATTTCAATCAGGACCAAGGACTTAGGACTCTAGATCTCTAGACCTCTAGACCTCTAGACCTCTAGACTCTAGACTCATCCAATTATTAATTACGGTTTTTTATGCAAAATCCGCCCTTTCTCTGTATTTTTCATGTCTTGTATTTTCTTCATTTATCTTTGCCATCACCCACAGCCACAGCCAACAGCCAACAACCTCCAGCATCATTATTATCCAATTCAGATTCACATTTATCAGATGGTAAATTATTAAAAAATAATTCCGCACATCAATACTTTTTTCAGAAACAAACCAAACCAAGTTTAATCATGGATTTTCACACAAATTCTTTTCCCGTTCTATATTCTATATAAAGAGAAAGCCACACTGTTTTTTCTATAGTACATAACAAATAATATAATTGAAAGATTTGCTTTGGATTTAGATTAGGAAAAAACAAAACTTGGCCAGAATACAAAACACAGCAGACAGAAAACGGAATTGAGAAAATCAGTTTTTGTGGGAAATTGGTGAAAGTAAAAAATTGGAGTCAAAATCAAAGTCAAAGTTCGTGCTGAGAATTAAGGAATAGATAAATAATTAAAAATAATTAATGTAATACAAGTTTGTCTGGAGTTTTGTGCCTTGAGTCTAGAATCTAGAGTTTGGAGTTTGGAGTCATGTGTCTTGTATGCGTATGATGCATATCAAATGAGACCCAAGTAAGAGAAAAGCATACAGAGTGGAGGGAGAGAAAGAGAGAGAGAGTTTATTTTTGGGAAAAAAGTCTTAATGTTTTCCATGGGATTGACATAGCAACGGATTGAGTAGAAAGTAGAAAGTAGGTGGATCTACATATGTAAAATGTAAAATGTACATTGTACATTGATATATAAAAAAGAAAAAGAAGGTAAAAGAAGGATCATTCAAGATCAAAGAAAGTTGTTCCATTGGGTTAAAATGTCAAGAAAAGTTGTACAACATACAGAGAGGGAGAGAAAGAGAGGCGTATGTACATTTGACATGTAGAATATAGATTCTGAATGCATGGAGGATGGAGAATGGGAAAGAAAAGAATGGATGGATGACTATCCATTATCCATCCTCTTGCCTCCTTTT
>JAQGBH010001853.1:0-28575 GCA_034698265.1 Sminthurinus aureus
TTTTCTCCCCACCCACATCATGCATGATTTTTGAGTTTTCTCTCATTTAAAATACATGGTAAACTTTGGTGACCTTGGTCGACCTCTAAACCTAAACCGAACGAACCCAAATTTTCAGAGGTTTTTTCTTACACCAAAAGGAACGATAAGAACGGGTGTCGCTTCAACTTTTATGAGGTTATGGTATTTTGGCGAGCCCTAATGTACACATATTCTGTATACACTTCAATAATAAGAATTTATTTTGTACATTTTATGTTCGTGAACTTATTCCACGAAGGTAAAAAAAACGGACGCTGTTTTAAATATTAAGCTTTTGTTTATAAAAGAAATTTTTTTGTTTTGCTTTTGTATAAAACATCATTATAGACTTTCCTTCGCCTTTATTGTTCTTAATAATCATAGTATAATTACAATAGTTAATAATAGTTATTGTAAAACAAGGGAAAAAACTGAAAAATTCATGTGCAATACATTATTATACAAAATATTTAACTATGTTTTTATAAGAAAAGCTTATATATATACACTACTATAATATATATATACAATATACAATATACAATAACGTAAAAGCAATATATATTGTTCCGAAGAATCCTAAAGAAACAGCTGCATATAATAATGATTTTGTATATTATACGAATTCAAGAACTATTGAACTTCACCATGTTTTTTTTGGGCTTTTATGTATATTTCTACTTCTGATTTTTTTTTATTGTTATTGATGTTGTTATATATATATATATATATCACTCATTATATCCATACTTAAAAAAAGAATAAGACACATTATTATTATATGCACACGAGTTCTGTATTTTATAAGTTACAATAAAATATATTACCGGTTTCGATTTTCCCTATTGTATTGCAGTAGATATATAGAACACATATATACATAAATACATAAATACGTAGGAATCATTTGCTAACACAATGATAGAGTACATTAAAATGAAATATTTTGGTTTAGGATTTCGACAGTGTCTAAAACATAATCACATTATGTAATTTTTTTTCAAAGTTCTATTTGTTAATACATAACAAATATAATCATGAATAATAATAATTAATCTTACTACTATAATGAAAATTTTTTGAAAAGCACACAGCGATATTACATATTTATTATTATTTTATTTATTTGTGAGAATGTCAGATGTAAATTATTACGGTTAGTTTCTCCCCCCATATATATATAATAATAATACTGTACTTCTGTTTAGCTTCTACATTCTGCACATCTGTGTGTTTTAGAGACTAGGAAAATATAATATAAATGATCAAAATGAAACAAATTTGAGAAATATTTATACAATATGATTTTATTTGTGAGATAGAGATAGAGAGAGAGACAGATGGAACAACTTAATACATTTTATATTATTATATTATAATAACAGTCGTGTACATGATATCAAATAAAATTTTATAGATTTATTTTTAAGAAGCGAAACGTATAGTAAAATTTATATAAGTCTATTTAAGTACATAATATATACATGTTGATTGTAACGTTGTTATAAACTCTGTTATTCTTATAAAAGATATGTACATTTATATATAATAATATATTCTTGTTTTTAATCGTTATAATATATTATATTATAGTCACGTATACCCTTAACACATTTCACATTAAATATTTTAGAACACCCTATATAGAATATGATGATGATAATGAAACATAAAAATACGTACCTCTACGAATTTTAAGCTACAATGCTAAACTTAACATACTATATATATATTATGGTAATCCGTACTATTTAAGCAAATTATTTACCTAATAGAGTAGACGATTTTGATTAAGAAATGTACATTGATACATCCTAGAAGTAGTTTTAGTTAAAGTTATATTATATATATTTTAAGTATGGAACCTCTGGCATTTGTATTTATATATATAATAATATTATATTGTTCTAGACTGTAATATGAAATATAATCTATAAAAAGGGAAACAAGAGGCCGAGAAACGAGAAAACCGAGACATGTTTTAAAAATAAGAAAACCTGATATTTAGTATATATAATTACACATTACACATAAATTATAATGTACATATACAGATATGTATGAAGAGTAATCGTTGATTGAGTTTTAACTATGTATAGGGTATACATGATATCACACGTATATCGGGTACGTATAATAATATATTATGCAAGGTTCTTTTTAATCGTGTGTAATTATAAGTACCTATATTTATATTTTATATTATACAAATCTAAAAACATACACATCCAGAACAATAACGATAAAATAATAAAAATATTTTGTTAGCATATCAATATATTATATTATAATATATATATCTCATACCTTTATAAATATTGAAGATAATAAGAGAGAAACGTATTATTATACTTTTATTATGATGCTTTATGTTTTCATACAACACGTTGTATAATCTCTATACATAAGACATACGTAAAACTATAAATCCAATTTAAAATAAACTAAAGTCTTAAGTTTTAATACATGTCATTACAGAAGTAGACAATTAAGTAAAGTCCTACACTTTACACTTTACAAAAGCTATAATGTATAATTTTACTCATTTTTTTTGCATGTGTCATGTCATACATCATACATATGTCATGTGTCATATTATGTTAAAAGTACAATCATCAGCTAAGTACTAAAAATTTGATGCGAAGAAACAGGAGTCACTGAGAAAAAACTGAAAAAAGAGAAAGATTCGGAACGTTGTGTGATTAGTGATTAGATATATATATTTTGTACATTTGCATGCTTTGTTATCTTGAATTTAGAATGTTTTGTTACATTCACAGCAGATAATATGAATATTAAGTACATTGGAATTCTATTTTATCAATTAAATATAGAAATTTACTTATTTATGCAAAAAAAAATACACATGCCATTCTCCATTTTGTGCGTCTGCAAAGCGCAGCTGCTGTTACTTATTGCAGAAACGTTTCTGCAATAAAAGTAAACAAAAAAAGTTTTCATAGATTTTACACATTTTTTTTTTCTTATCGAGAAGTGTGAACTGGCAAAAACATCAGGACGTTTTTAGGCAAAACTTAATTAAAAACTCAAAGTGTCACTAGATATTTTTTAATTATTTTTATAGTCCTCATTGTTTATGTAGTGTGTAGTGAATACGAAGTGATATAAATCTCGTTCATCAGTTACTAACATAATCCAATAGACTAAAATCTTTTATAAATGTCCATTCTTCATTTCTGTTTTCGGAGACAGTTACAAGTTACAATCAAGAGTAAGTTTAAAAAAAAAGAGCAATCTATAAGTACATAATATATAATATCCGTTACTTTATCTTTTATCTTAAAACTATATACTTTTAGTGTGTTTGAATAAGGTGTCATTATTTTGATAACTAATACAAAATACTCTTTTGTCGTAGAAAATTGACAGTGCTTCTTTTAATTTGAATAAATATATTTTGCAATTGAATTCATTTTACATGTCATCCTCATTATATCACTTGTAAAATGTAATATTCGTTATATGTAGTGTGTAGTGGTTGATGATAATAATGATTATTGTTTATTTTAATCATGTTTGCAATTTGTAATACGTATTATATGATTTTTTTTACTTTCTTTGTTTTACACATTATATTATAGGTGTTCAAAAAGTACAGGACATAAATTTTTCGGATACAGTATCTTAAGATATCCTTAAGATGATGAAATCAAAGTGTAAAAAGTTAGCACGGGAGGATTTTGAGAAGGGAATTAGAGATTTTTTTCGGTTAAATCCAGAACTACCTGTTCATGGATGTACCTATGATTTTGTCTACGATTCTGATGAAGATACTGTAGAACTACCATCTAATAATGAACTACTATCTAATAATGAACAATCTGGAGGACATTGTGATAATAATAATAATAGCAGTGACATATTTCCATTAGTATTAACATGTAAGTATTTAGTATGTATATTATTTAATACAATATTGTTAGATTGCTTAGGTTTTATGCTATTTTAGAAAATAACATGGTATTTATAGGATTATGTTTAATGTAATTCCAATAGACCTAATCAACAATGTATCTTATTTGTACTCATTTCAGTTCCCAAAATGACTGAAGAAGAAGAATCTCTACGGAAAAACTCGCATCCTTCATCCATTTCGTCTGTATCAACAGTGCCAGTCGAATCATTGGATAGTTGTAGTATCGGTAATAGTATTAGTAGTGCAAGTAGTAGTCCAGCGAATACGGGTAGTGACTTTATTAATGCATCATCATCATCATCACAATCATCACTAGAAAATTCAACTTATTTAACCAATGAAGACGTGATAATGCCATCCATAATCTCTTCACGTCCATCCACACCTTGTTCACCATATCAATTTTCTATCCCATCACCTCCAAATTCGACATTTTCTCTAGCAACTACTCTAGGATTTGATTTCAATACTGATCCTCAAGATATTTTAGATCCAGCTTTCCTCTTGACTCTCAACGATACAGATTTTGTGGACAATTTTTCAGATATTAGTGATATAAATGATGATAGTAATAATAATAATGGTGATCCATTAAACAAAATTACTACAACTAACAATATTTATCATCATGACGATATAGAAAACATTCATATTGACCCTTTGAATACTAAGGATTTATTCTTATTTAATAATGAAGACAGTAACAACTCTACAGTATGTTCTAGTGATCGTGATTTTTTAAATTCACCAGTACCATCAACGAGTTCACAATCAAATCTGAAAGATATAGAAAACAGTAGTCAAGATGCCTCAATTAGATCTGAAGAATCATCATGTACCAATTATAATAGTAGACATTTCATAAAAAGTCGTGGTCGAAATAACAAACAATTACAAAATTTGTATAGTCCAGCAACACTGAATCGTAACAATAGTAAAAGTGAAAATAAATGGAGGTCAGGAAGAAGAAGTGAAAGACTTGCTATTAGAACTGCAAAATTAAAATCTACCACAACCATTAATAAGGCTAATAATAATGGTGATAATGAAGATAGTAATAGTAATTCGACTACGGTACAACAATATCATTTTAAATCTCTTCGGTCATCAAGTAAACAAGCCTACACTAATGATGCTGATAATAATAATAATACCAATAAAAACATTGATCAACCTAATAACTCACCAACAATCAACAACTCTCAGCTACAAGAATGGAAACAACAAAAAACTACTACTAATGATGGAAAACATGCTGTAGAAATATCTAAATTTGATTGCTTAACTAGTTCGACAATGGTTGTTCAGCATGAATCACTAAACAGAGAATCAACTGAATTAGTATCTTTCTCTCCCATTTCATCACCATCATCATCATCGTCGTCAGTATTTTCTAAAGAATTTGATGTAGATGCCAGTAGTTCAGATGAAGAAGAAATTCCCAAGAAGAGGAGGAGGCGAAGGAGAAAGACCAAAAGAAGACGAACTAATGAACTTCATGTGATGACTAATGTAGAAGAAGATATAGGTCCAATTGTGGATACCAGTAAAATCACTAGAACTTTATATGAAGGAATTTTTCCATACAAGACTGTAGAAAAGACTAAAAAACATCCAGATTTTAGATTCACTATTATCGGAGCTGGAGGACAAAACGATAACTCATTTACTGATCATTAACGACTATCAATATAACAGAATGAAAATGACGTAATTTCCGTAAAAACTAGATTCTCTTATGTAAATACGTTCGTTTTCAAAAATATCTGTTGTTTTTTTTTTCACTGTTTACAGTTTATACATTTATAAAAGTAGTAAGTAGTGTTTAACATTTTATGTGATACATATATATTATGCAAACAAGAACCCTTTTCTTTGTACTGTTATCATCGTACTTTGGTAAGTGAATAATATTATGTTTTTACAAAAATAAACTGCGCATTTTATATGTATATCGACATGTATTATATTTTCATGTATTTTATATTTTATATCATTATGTATTATGAATTCTCTATTTGATCTTTTTACTCACTTTAGTTTATTTTACCGCAAAATGATTAATATTATTTATTCGTGAATGAAGAAAAATAAACACATTTATACGCTATACTTTACATATCTTTCACTTATTGTGTTGTGCTATACATGATAAAAATCTCATTGATGTTACTCGAACACTACTGAATATTGAATATTATGTGTATGATTTTTGAAGATTTTTTGCATTATAATTTAATATGAATAATGAATTAATGAATGATGACTTTCAAGCATTACTACGAACTACGAGTATTTATTCTTTGAGATGTATTTTACTATAACTATACTACCTAACTATACATACTTACAAAAAATAAATAATACATTTCATAAATAAACTATAAAAGAAGAGAGAGACAGTCGGTGTACAGGCATAAAATTTCATCGGATGTCAAGGATGTGTTCACTTGAAGTACAGAAACGTAAAACGTAAATAATTGTGTGTAAAACGACAGACGACAGAGATTTTAGAAATTTATTTATAATTTATAATATAATATTATTATCATGTAGAATTTGTAACAACAACTACTACTTACTGTTGTAATCTTTCATTTTATTTTGTTGTTTTCTAAATATTAACTGCATAGTAAATCTGGAAAATCATGGGTGATTTACCTCATCCGAGGAGAATTGCAGATACAATCAAATTTCGTAAGTAAACATGCTAAAAAAATTGTACTACTTACTACTTACTTACATCTAACATCTCCACATTCTAAATCTAAGTTTTCTAAGTACATCACCTAAATTTCATATTATACTATAATAATTATAGTATACTCATTAGTTTATATGAAAATTATAATATATTATACATGCATCATAATATGCATTCTATTTTATGTATCTATCCAGAAAATCTAGCCAAGTTACTAGAAAAGGTGACCAAAGTAAATGGAACTGGAAAGGATAGAATAAAGCCAATTAGCAGTTTCTTTGATCATTTTCGTAAAGCCTTCAAGTCTGAATATGGGACATTAGATTCTGCTCAAGCCAATGTACTGTACCTTTTAAATTTTAAATATTAAGTACCAACAGAATTAGATATTACTTATGCAATTGTTAAATTTGATTAAAATTCAAAAATGTTTTGCAAACATGTATGATGTAGTATGTAATATATTGGAATTTCCTGTACAGGGAGACAGTTTGTATGATGTCGTAAGGATTTTACTACCATCCGATGACAGACAAAGACCTGCTTATGGGTTGAAAGGAGTTAAGTTGTCCGGAATACTTGCTCATGCTATTGGTCTGGACAAGAACAGTAAGTCAAATTGACTACTAAAATCTTTAAAATATTAAAATATGTAGAAAATTGAAAGGGAACAGTGTATAGGTATTAAATTTTACTTATGATTTACGTAGGTGAGGATGGAAAAACACTCATTAATTACAAGGACCCGAATAAAAACATATCGGCAACTGGAGATCTTGGACAAGTTGTGTATAATATTTTAGAAAGTCGGGTTTCTTCAAATTCTCGTTCTGGTCCGACAATTCAAGATTTGCATGTAGTGTTAGATGAAATTTCAAAAGCTAAAGAAGTTGGTAAAGAATGGAGTTATGTTGCAAAACAAAAGAAAGTCCTTCGTAGTTTTGTTCCAGTACTGACACCGTTGGAAGGAAAATGGCTCGTCCGAATTTTATTGAAGGTTAACGATATACCTGTATTATAAATTATAAATCATAATTCATGTCATGTATTAATTTGTACCCACAGTATCCTCTCTACTCTCTATAATATTCACATTTCATGACGTAATGTTATAATATATCATGATATATACATATAAAATAAGTGCAATGTATATATTATACTCACACAAAATTTTCTTGTATTTCCAGAATATGCATTTGGGATTAAGTACAAGTGCAATTTATAAATTAGTTCATCCTCAAGCTGAAGAACTATATAATCGAACTGGAAATTTGGAACTAGTAAGTTTTTTTTTGGACAATTCATAATTTTTTATTTTTTATAACCTTTTGAAATTACGAATTATTATATTTTATGTGATATATTATTATTTTGTGAAATATGTATTTCCGTGTTGTAATTTTTTTTTTGTATGTGATGTTCTTAAATTAACAATATAGGTATGCCAAAGATTGAACGATCCAAATGTGGTTATTAATTTGAATGAAGTTGAACTATTTCAACCTTTTAGACCAATGCTCTGTACTCGTTTGACCAAATTGAGTGATGCTGATGATGATCCAACTTTAAATAGTGGTGGTAATAATAAAGCTGGAAAGAAAAAAGTTGAGCTTCCTGATCCTCCTTTTCTTCTAGAGTTAAAATATGATGGTGAAAGATTTCAAATTCATTATGATGCTTCGAGAAGTCCTGATGATCAATTCCGATTCTTTTCAAGACGTCAATTTAATTTTACTCACAAATTCAATTCTACTCTTACACCACAATTACGAGGACAAATCAAAAGTACCTGTCAATCATTCATTTTGGATGGAGAGATGATGGCTTATCACAACGAGACTCAAAGTTTTACTCAAAAACATCCGAATATTGATGTTAAAAACTTCAAAACAAGTAATAAAAATCATAAACCGGCATTTATCGCATTTGACATTGTCTATTTTAATGGACAAAGTCTCATCAAATCAACTTTAGAAGAAAGGATAAAAATCCTGTCCAAGGACAAACTAGTATTAGAACCAAAGGAAGGTAAATGCAAATTTCAATGTTATAATAGTAATACATGCATGTAGTTCTTTGTTCATTATTATTAATTCATCAAATAGCAATAATATACATGTACACATTGAATATATAATATAATAACAAGTGTCATAATGTAATAATATTATTTTTAGTTTTTAATTATTTCTATTTTCTATGGTTTGTAATATTTAACATGCTAATGTTGTATTTTTATTGCAATAAGTGATAGTATAATGGAAAATAATATTATTAGTTTTTAATTAATTTTTATTCGCTGCTGCTACTCTCTTCTTCACTTTCATTAGCTGCTGATTTTTCTTTTTTTGCTGCTGCATATTTTATATACAAAAATCAAAGTTGTCAGTTTTTAATTGAAATACTTACTTTTTACTTTATTAAAAATATTATACTTACTATTTTTAAATATTATGAAAAGTGAGTCCAAGTATATAATGTAAAATTAAGTGCTGGACATGAGTTATGAATGCATTAGGTATGCTTTTATGTGTGTACATAATATTATGAATTATGAACAAAATAATGCACAAAGTCAAAAAAGTGAAAAACTATTTGGCTATAAAACTATCAACTTTGGTCGTCATCAAACTAAACTTATTGACAACAAATTATTAAATTTAATTAATTAATTAATTTTTATAATTTGTTCATAGGAGTAGTATATATAAGTGAGCAAAAACAAATAGAGTCAAAAGAACAAGTACTGTCTTCTTTGAATGATGCAATTGATAACCTTGAAGAAGGACTTGTTGTCAAAGAATTGAAATCATTGTACAAAGTTGGAGGAAGAGATCCAGCATGGCTAAAGATAAAACCAGAAGTATGAAATAAATAATATTAATATCAACTTTATAAAAAAATCTTTTGTTTTTAGAATTATCTCTGCATAAAAGATGTACAATGTACACATGACAAATGTTGATGCTTATACATAAAATTGCTGTCAAATGTCAATGATAATGGTTTTATGTTTATAATATATTAATTATATTATATGTTTTGTTATTCATTTCAGTTTTTTAATGATACAGCTATATCAGACATGGATTTATTGATTTTGGGTGGTTATTATTCGGATACACGACAAACAGTTCGAGGAATGAGTTACTTGGTTGGATTGATACATCAAAAACCTGGAGAAAAAGAGGTAAAAATATGTAACGTATTAGTTTGTTCTTTGCGTTGGAACCAATGTTTATTATATATATGTATATTATATTATGATGTTACACACAGTTATACATTTTGTATACATTTTACACATGATTAAAAATGACAAAAAGAACTTTGTTTTGGTTCCTTTTATTTTAGGTTTTCTATCCAGTATCAGAAGTTGGTGCAGGTGGTTTGCGAAATCCTGAATTATACAAACTAATAAAGAAATTAAGACCAAATTTTCTAAGAAAGGAAAATCCTGAATTTAATGTACTTTTCAAAGGAAAAAAGAAGCCTGATTTTTTTATCGATCCTAAAAAAAGCCATGTGCTACAAGTCAAAGCCACTCAGATCCTTCGTAATGAGAGTTATGCTTTAGGATACACTCTCATCTTCCCTAGAATTATCCAAGATAGACCAGACAAAACATGGTATGATATCATGACAAAAGATGAATTCCAATGTTTGGTAGAATCTACAGGTAAATTTTCTATTAGTAGTAATTTTATTATTATTATTTTGATAATATTATTATGACATGTAATACTATATTTATTAATCGATTTCTGAAATGTTCTGTTATTTCTTATTGATATTCTATTTTCTTGTAGGAGGAAAATTAGCAAAAAGAAGTGATGAGACATCTCCAACAAAGAAAACCATTCTATCAAAATACATAAAACCAACACGTGAATCCAATAGAGAAAGTGATAATGAAGGTGATGGTGGGGATGATGATAATCGAATTGATGATAGTAGTGAGGATGATGATGAGTTGGCACACACATCATCTAGAACAACTCGTAGTACTACAAGTAAATATAAAAAATCAACAACAACAACTTCAGTTCCATCAAGACAATTTATAATAGCCAAAGGATATAAAAATATTCGCGGAGGATTAAAATTGGATGATGCTTCACCCCCTTCCATTTCTAGCAATAATACTAGTCCACAGTCAACATCATCATCAACAACAACATCTCCAGCAAGAAAAGTATTATTACCATTAAAAAGTCCTGTGAAGAAAATCCTTAAAGATGTTTTTGATTCCCATGTATTTTATGTTTGCGGAGGATTGGATTGGAAAAATAAAGTTGAAAGCAAAATTTTAGGTATGCCAACAACAACAATCTGACATGAACAGAATTCTAATTTTCTAATAAGAATTCTGTTCTATTATTTTCTATGTACATATTATATTTTATATTATACGCTTAAACAAATGCATTTTTTAATCTTTTGTTGTTGTTTTTTTGTACTTTTAACCTTTAAACAAATGTAGAACATGGTGGATTAATAGGTATAAAAACTTACAAAATCCCTTTATTATAGAACCGTAAAAATATCATGTGGAGTCTCTGTGACACACGAATTGTTGCGGCTGGTGGAAAAAATGAAACAAATAATCCAAATTTTGATTTTTTTTCAGTTCAGAATCCAAGTACTCATACATTTGCATGCATTGCTGAGAAAATGTCAGTCCGAGTTGAAGCACTTGAAAAAAAAGGAGTTCATGATATTCTCAAATATTCATGGGTTGAGAAGTCTATTGAAATGGGTCGTATGAAAGCCATAACACCTGATGATCTATGGAGTGCTGGATCCGTAACAAAACAAAAACTTGCCAAAGAATATGATGAATTTGGTGACTCGTACACAAAGAAACTTGCTCCTGTACAATATAAGAAATTACTGAATGAAATTGCTGAAAAATTAGAAAAGGAAGATAATAAAACAGCAGCCCAGGCAAAGAAACTGTTGACAACATCACAACAGGAAGAGCAAAATCAAAAGTTACTTTCAGATTTAAAACAGAATAGGAAGCGGAAATGGGAGGAAGAACATTTTAATGAATCAGATGTGAGAAAATTGAAAAAATATGATTTCTTAGATGGTTATAAAATCCTATTCCGTGGAGATCCACCATCTTCACTTGCAGAACTGGAAGAATTAAAACTAAAAGTTCAATTTTATGGTGGTCAAGTTGCTTCATCAGAAGAGGATGACAATCTTATTAGTCATATTGTCATTCTTAACAACAATTATATTGTGTCCAGTGATGATACAAATAAAGGTGCTATCATCGTTACATTGCAATGGCTTCGTGATTGTTTTGAGAAAAAAAAAACTAGTTGATTCCAAAAATTATTCAAAAACTACTTGATTCAAATCTTTTATATTATATTTTATGTAATTTATATTTTATATCATAAATAAAACATGTCATACATTTGTTTATACAAAAAGTCACTAAATAAAAACTAAAAGTGTGTATACACACACATATTATAATGCACAAAAAACTGAAAAAGTTTCTCTCTCGCTTGCATTTTCAAAGATCTCTATAATAATATAAAAAGAGAGAGAAGAGATCTAAGATCATAGTAATATTATTATTACAGTTTTCAAAGGCTTTGAAGTCCTTGCAGAGAAGGATGTTCTACTTGCTTTCCGCTCCAACCAAAACAAAACGTATCCGAGACTGGATTATGCAGAGAGTGTGAGAGATTGTTTTTTTTCTTGAGCATGTAAAAATACACACGTTATAGATTATAGACCAAACATTCCGAAATATTTGAAAGAGTTGAGTCATCTTTTGTGTTATTTGTTATTCCGTGATTTTTGCGAATTAAATACATTTTAATTTAATGTTGATTACGGTTATAGTGCAGATGAAGAAGGACTTTATTACATAAAATTGATTTTCAATAGTTGTGTAAAAGGTAAAAGAACGAGATAGAAATCAGAATGATATTTCTTGAACATCGAGATTATATTATTATTATATTTAGCATTTAGCACGAATAAGGAAAAGAGAACCAGTTAGCAACCACAACAGAGAGATTACAAAAACAGGTAAGAAAAAGACACTATTACATATTACATACATATTTTATACAGTCAAGTATGACATTGCCTCTTATTTCTTATTGACAACTGATAATTGATGATAGCATAAAATATAAAATATATCTCATTTGTAGGATTTACTTTCAAAAAGGGATAAGAGTAAAAGTATGTAACTAGATTCATATGCATCTATTTATGTACATTTTATTGAGTTTGTTTATCTTGTTTTTGTAACTTTAAGTTTTGCAAGATTTTCAAGCTGATTGCATTATATTAATTTTAAAGCAAAAGTGCATCATGCATCATAATAATAATAATAATAATGTAAACTGCATGACCCTGTAAACTACAAACTCTATAATATTACATAGTTTATATAGGGTCACGTAGCACTTATTTTTCTACTGGTAGTTGATAATTGATAATATAATACAGTGTTGTATTTGGTGTAAATAAAGCAAAATTATATATATTATATTATTTGATTATATTATTGTTTGTGTTTGTTTTATGTTATTATAGTTGATTTATCTTGGATATTGGATCAAGTCGGACAAATTTGAACTAAAATACACAATACACATATATATTTCACAATGAAGCCGAGAAATGTGAATAGTAATTTGAAGGAAATTAGAAGTTTACATCAAAAGTTTCAGATCATCTTAAGTATGTTAGGTCCATTTAATCAGTCTATTATGGCTGTAAGAACTAAGATAAATGAACTAGAGAGCTGGCAAACAGATATCTCAAATAAACTGAACAATTGTAAGTATAACAATACAACAATACATGAAAATATCAAATATCAAATTATATCTTAAGATATTGGGTATATATGTGTATAAGATATAGACCATGGCAAGTGAACTTTTACTCTATACTTTTACTGTATAGAGTAAAAGTTCACTTGCCATGATATAGACGAGAGATTTACTTTTGCCAAGATAAAGTAATTTATCTCATGTATAAATCATAAATATATTCCACAAAAAAAAAATCTTAATTGTATGAATTTTTCTTTTCTTGCTGTTGTATATATTATATAGTTAATTTATCTCTAATGGAACTTGCAAATCATGAAATTCAGCATATTGACAGTGAGAATGAGATTGTAGAAGATTCATCTAGCGATATCGTTCCACTATCGATCAAAACTAATAAGAAGGAAGAAAGAAAATGTAAGTATACAATATACTTTAAAATATATTACTTTTTCCACTTTAAAATAACTATGTATTATCTACAGTTCAACTTAAATTTATTATATACATGTGTATATAATATACCTAGAATGTATACCTAGAATATTATGACAAGGTTTTTCGTTTATGTCTCAGATTACATAATGATTACATTTATTTCTATAATTATTTTGATATTTAGTTTTAAAAGTAAATGGAGAGAAAGATAATCCAACTAACAACAATTGTTCAACGATTGGCAGTCGACGTACAAGGAGCTCAATTACAAATTACTCTGAAGATTGTATGAATGATTTAGACATTAGTAAGGATCCTCGTGCTTTAGTATCCTACAAGTGTCCAAGTAGAAGTCAACAAGTTAATTCACGGAATAAACGTAAGTATTATTTTCATCATTTTAACGATCCAGTAGTTTTTATAATAGAAAAAAAGTCATGGGATAATTTGTGTACGTATAACGTATAACGTATATAGTACAAAATATACAATGTATAATGTATAAACACTATAAGCAGTTAAATAATTTTATAATATTATTGCATATTTACAGAACCAATCGTAAGAGTGGATAGGAATAAAGTTTCAGTGACTACAGTTGCTGCTGTAAGAACGAGTAAAAACAAAAATATGAACCATAAGAATATGATGAGTCAAAGAGTGAGATTACAATTGGAAAATTCAAGAAATAGATCACTACGAAAAGAACAAGTGCTGTACAGGACTGCGATAGAACCTTTTGACAAGGCTTCCTATCAACAACTACATGGAGTTTCAGAAGATGATGAAGATACAATGGAAATATTTGAAGATGATACTGTTATTGAAGAAGACATAGTAAAGAAACGTGAAGCACTTTACTCAGTCCTAGCTCGTAAAAATAATATTACTAATAGTGAACTTTCTGTTAATAATAGTAATAATGATGATAATAACAAAAATTCTACTTTGAATAATGGACCGATTCAAACCCAAGGATCAACAACAGAAGTAGCAGTAGTAGGAACCACAAAAACTGTAGCATCTAATATACTTTCAAATCAATCTTCTATTGGAATTGTCCTTGAACAGATAGTTACTGAAGGTCATACCAATAATAATAATAATAATTATCTAACTTCTGAAGTAGAACCGTCAAGTCAGAGTCCAAAAGTAGCGGAAGAATTTACTATTAAACAACTACCACTAACTAGTACATCATCACCTGAGATTGAAAGCATTGATGAGATTCAAGATTCAAGAGAACCTTATGCTAATAATAGTAGTAGTAATAATAATAACTACAAGTGTGACTCTAATAATGTTGTTGTAACTTGTCTTAGTAATTCTCTTCTGTCTTCTTCTCCTTCTATAACTGAAAGATCACCATCCTCAGATTCCGAAGCATCTGTAATGACAATCGATGATTCTATCATTTCATTTATTCCTCCGTATTTAAAATCCAAAAGAAAAGTTACTATGAAAAATCCTCCAAAGCATTTTAATCTGGCAAGAACTTTGAATGTCAAAGTTACAATGCACAAGTTGAGCTTGGATAATATTAGTACTGATGAAAACGTTTCACGTAAGAACAAGTTTGTTTATCTAAAACATTTTTATTATCTTAGTAAAGTTTGCTTTTAAATTGGTTTTTGAATAGAGAAATGCTTAAAGTTTTTTTGGACTATTTCATTTCTTTTTTTAGATTGAATATATTTTGAATATTGAATCATTGATTTTTGTTTCATTTTTTATTTTTTATAATATGCATTTATTATAATATATACATTATTATATCTTTTTTTATGCGTTCCTCATTTGCAGTTATCAAGAGTAGAAATACAAGAGATAAAAGGATTACAAATAAATCTTTAGTAAAACGATCGCAACAGACTAGTGACGATGAGTCCTACGAACCAAGTTCATCAAAGAAAAGAAATGTAGGAGGAGGAGGAGGAGCAAGAAATCCCAAAAATGGAAAAAAATACAGTTCAAAACCACTAACTTTGCCTAAGCGATCTAATACTAAAGTCACTCGTTCAACGTCCCGACCAGTACGACAAACCAACAGTTCCGAAAAGAAAATATCAAAAACAACTTCTATTAATCAGAAAGCACGTTCAAAAACTTTACCTCCTATAGAACTTGATGGTATTTATCGTATTCCTAAAGTACAAAAGAAAGTCACTAATACTAACAACAACAATACTTCCTCTTCTTCCCTACAAAGAAAAGTTGTAGCAAAATCCACAGTTAATAATAATACGTCTGGTAGTAGTAGTAGTAAGAAAGATCTAATCCCATCAACTTCCAACATGATTGTTACTCATACAAAACCAATGTCAGCAATCCATATGCCCAAACTTGTTCCACAAGTTTCTTTATTACATATTGTAGAAGAAAAGGATAAAACGAACGAGGAACAAGGAGAAAATATAGTGCGAGATGAAAATTCTCAAAATCATCATCAACAAGATCTACATGTTGCACAACTTCCTCCTGCCAACATTTTAAATTCATCATTGTCTTGTGCTGTCTGTTTTGGTTCATTCATGACTGCTATGGAGCTTAGTGTGCACTATGACTTATCTGGTCATAGTGTTACTTCACCAAGGAAAGCGGTTACTAGTGAGACATTTTCAAGTCATATAAGTGGTGGTAATCAACAAGAAGAAGACGAAGTAGAGGAATTACAAAATGGACAATTTTTTAATCAACCACCTAGTTTGGTACCATATACTTATGCTATTCATGAATATAACCATGATCAAATGCATTATTCGGAAACTTTTCAACACTGTGAGATTCCTGTGAGCGTTGAAGAAGAAGTTATTAGTATGGAAGAAGAGAAGGTGGATTATTCTTACAATGTATAACTTCACTGGTTTTTTTTTTACTAACTACACTAATCACAAATTATTTAATTTTTATGATTTTACTACCAGTTCTAACTACTTTTTTGTTTTACTATAATATTATGCATGTAGTACAATTTTCATCAGGATGTGCACCTTTTACTTATGTATCTCTATAAAACATAGTAATGATTTATGACAACATTTTGTTTGTATATTCTTGTTTTATAGGTTGATATTTCCATGTTGAGGCCCATCGATCCAAATCTCAGAGTTTTTTCAGGCTTGATTCCAGATTCAGTGGAAGAAAATGACAAAGGAGAAAATGAGATACGTATTTTACCCTTGTAATCAAACTACTATATATTATATCCCTCTCGCATCATAATTTTATATTTTATGCTTTCCCTTCGATTTGGCTACCAAGTTTTTTTTGTGTTTAACATAACAAAAATGTGTCCCGTTTGTCTTTATAACAATATATGCATTTGATATTTGATTGATCGAAAATTTTGGTTTTTTGAGTCATTATAAGTTTGTAAATATTTATGACATGATTATTACATATTATAAAATACCTATTATATTAGACAGTATATTATATATTATGTATTATTTATTTCATCACAGAAAATGGTACTAAAGTTTTGTCCTTGTTTTGTTTCTAGATTACCTATTTATTAGTTTTCGATTATTTTTTGTTGATCTGAAGAATATTGTAGCATGAGTTACAACAGTCACAATATAGAAAGCGCATCATAATTATATTATGTTCTGCGTTATGTTTTATTTTCATCGTTCAAGTGGTTGTAACATGACAAAAAAGTACATTTTATTCTACTTTTTATGTAAAACTGCATATATATATGTTTTAGTAATGTTTTATAACAATGTGTATCAATAATCAATACCCTAAGAAATGTAATGAATTAGTACTTTTTATTGTGGTAGTCGGTTTTATAATCTATTTTTAACACTATTTAATTTATGCTATACATGACAGTACCACAATATTAAATTCTAGTGTTATTATCATTTTTGTAAATATTTTTTTATGAAAAACAAAATCAAAATCACATTGATAGAAATTTGACAGATGCATAAATTGTTATGCATTGACTATAGTTCACTAATATAAAGCTAAGAAGATGCAAGTAGAGAATGACTGGACTGTGTAAACTATCAATGAATTTGTGCAATTAATACTGAATAATATATATATATACTATTGTTGTGTTCCGTGTATGAAGAAATGTTTCAGAATTCACAACAAACTGAAAAGACTAATCGTAAGAGTATATTGAATATTATGTTAAATATTATAATACGAAAGCATGTTATTATACTGTAGTGTTGTTTCAGAAGAAAATTATCCAGAAGTAAATACATATAAACAATATTACCATTTACCATACAGCAGCTGTAACGAAACTTTATATATATGTTTATATGTTTAGCGTACCTTAAACATTAAACAACTTATTTTTTGTGCTTACATGAGACGAGTGATGAAAAATAAACCGAACAAAATATTATTAATGTTATAATATTAGTCACAATACAAAATGCACACGCATGTAAAATGTATAATATAATACTTAATAATTATGGCTAATTTTATTGTTCTTTTCAGAGTCACATCTCTTTTAATTGTTTAGCGAAAAATTTCTGCCAATGTAGCATGAAGTATGTTTTATACTTTATACATAGTATATAGTAGTAGTACTTAGTACACTATTTAAACTGTTGTTCATTTTGATCATGTCATGTATATTATACAGAAATTCTCCATTTTGCTGGTCGTTGGACGTTGGTCAAGCGTTGTAGGCATAACTTGTAATTAAAATCTAGGCATACAACTTTTTGATTTCACAGCAATTACGTGAAGAAGAACCTGTGTATTTTATATTACCATCTGTAGGTTGCATAATATATAGTTCTAAGTTCTAGTATGTATAAGGTTCTTAATAAAACCGTTCCTTTCATTTCAATTTCGCATATATATACAAGAAACGAGTAGGAGGAATGCATAACATGATACATAATACAAATCCAAAAAAGAGTTCAATGCATAACATTTAGTCATAATCATCTACATACTGATTTTATCATAGATTAAATAATTATTATACATAATAGTGGTTAAAGGGCGTATGTACAATATACATTCTGAATTCACATTTCATGAAGAAAGTGCATAGAACTTGTGCATTGTATATAAATTGTAAATGGTAAATGCTGGATTATCTACACAGAATAAATAATAGAAAAGCACACCTTTAAAATCAAACGAAAATCATCACATAATATAATGATGAATAATGAGTGTATTATTTGATAGTAATGAATAACCGTGCAAAAGTAGGTGGTAGATTTTCTGATTCAGAGTTTTCTATATAAGCTCTATTATGCACATTACAGTATTGCTATAATTCTGTAGTAAGAAGTATAGATATCTTTTAGATGAGAGAGAAAACGGTTTGTGAATAATTGTGAAATGGGAAATGAGAAGAAAAGTAGTGGAAGTATTTAGTAGTAGTAGAAGAAGAAGAGTCAAATAGAAGGACTGCAAGAATTCTGCACGACTGTTTTAATAGTTAATAGATATTTACTTACACTACATAATACATTATTATAGTATACAAAAACTAAACTAAGACTATATATGTATACAGTGAGATGCATGTATAGAGTTGAGACTTGAGACTTTTGAGAAAATTAAACTACTCTCTCATCCAACCTCCACAACTTGGATGACGATGAATTAGAACTTAGAACTATAGCTACTTATACACACATTACGTATCATGGGATGTAGGATGTATAATGTATAGTGCAGCGTAGGTATTTGTTCTTTTTCATTCTCATCTCATGAAAGGAAAGGAAAAGGAAGGAACTTTTGGTCATAAAAAGAAGAGGAAACATTGACCTTCTCTCAATCATTTGTCTACATATTTTCTCTAGTAGGTTGTACTAGAGTATTATCTAATATTGTGTATTGTGTATTTCTACTTCTCTTAACTTTCTGCTACTCCTTTTACCATATTATTACAAACATTAATCCATTTACTGTTTACCTTCAACTTACTTCAACTAGCTGAGCTAGCTCCAACGGCACAAGAATGATGCAGCAACCAAGTTGGTTTGGTATTCGCATTGGTATTCGCATTCACGTTTTCTATCGGAATTGGAGATTGGGTAACCGAGAAACAACAAATGGTCATGTAATCATCGTGTAAACCCTTCAGTAGTAATTAAATTCTAATGAGAAAAATATACCTGATTTTCCATTTTCAGCAGTCAGTACGTATGAGTTGGATATATGCAGTTGTGTGAGTTGTGAGTATTATCCTCACTTAAACAGTAGGTAATATAGAAGGAGAAAGAGGGATTTGTATCGTACTTATACACATGGAATACTATACCCAACCGCAATGTCCAATGTGTAACTTTATGGCTTTATCAGTCGACAGTCGACACTCAATACTCAACATTTACAAATTATACATGTAGACTGTAAACTTCAAAAGCTCCTTTTCCCAAAAGCATGTTTTTTTGCTAGAAAACAGGCTTTAGGATTTTTGAAAAGAAAAGGAACAGATGAATTTTTTCCCTGGAAAAAGGCAATGATGAAGGCGCCTCAACTCCGTAGAAAACTGTATCGAGTATGGAGTATGGAGATTTGAAAATTGAGAAACATGCTATTTTGTATTGTACTTAAGTACCATGAAAAATATTAGTGTAGATATTGCATTGTAAAATTATATGTAAGTTGTGTATAATATACGCAATTTTTTTTATACTGTACTGGCGTCCGAATTCTTTCGCAAGTCTCAAATACCTATAAAATTTGTAAGGAGTTACTTCAACTTGCAACTGGTGCTCGAGTCTCGAGTCTCTCGAGGTGCTTTCTCTCAAAAAATGAATTTAAAGTTTAAAGATGTGCAGTAAAACAAGAAATTACACATTGAGGGACTTTTGTCGAGGTTCGAGGTATACCATTAACCATCATCTATCTCCCATCGTCAAGTACAATAAAAAAAAATCAACAATGTGGACGAGGCTGCCCACTACCCATCTTCCATCCTCTATCTTCTCATCGGTCTTTAATCTCAAACTGAAACTCACGATCAGTCTCGTTTTGTATTTCGTATCGATTATCGAGAGCTGCTAAAACTTTTGACGTTTGACTGCATTTTGTTTTCTTTTGTATTATTTAGGTAAAAAGTGTAATAATATAATCTCATACACGTTATTGCCCTGCAACTTGTTCAAGTAAGTAAATAAAAGTATGTAGTATAAGACAACATTTATGCCACAATGTAACATATTAGTACAACACATTATTTACTGTTAAGTGTTCAGTTTTCAGTTCTGAGCTCACCATTTTTACAGATACAGTTGCTTCTTGTTTTACCCTTTTGTGTGTACAGTGTACACCGTACACGCATCTATTACATTTTATACACTGTGCACACTAAAAATGTACTTGTCAAAGTACCTATTTACAATATAATATGTAATAGAAGTTATTTGATCAACAAAGACAAGGGTTTTTTACAAAGTTAGCTTTTAGCTTTTACTATAGTTTGTATGTCGCATAAATTTAAAATGACTTTGTGTAAAAACCTTCTTCTTCTCATGTCTATATACTATATATATGAATATGTTATTTACAGTTGTCAATTGTCAATCTTCTGGCTTGACTGCTGTCGTTGACTGTTGATGCATTTCGCCCTTGTATCAAGTAAGGAATAAGATACTTGTGCATAATGCATACATTTCTGTTCCTGTGCATGTAGGTTAAAAGTGGAAAGAGCTAAAAATGTACATAAACGACAAAAAATGATCTTATTAAGTCAATACTAAATACACTACAACTTCAAGTTCAAGCTCAAAAGAATATGTACTTATACTTACGGGTTTTTACAAGACACAAGACACACGACGTCTACATATATATTTAGGAAAAAGCGCACAATGTTTCATTCACAATGGAATTTTTTTAATGAATAATTCTTTTCCGAATTCATATTTTTAACTATTATATAAAATGTGAAATGGTGTATATTTAATATTTATTGAGATTTCCTGTGAACTGGGTACTGGGTACTGACTTGTGAGTTGTGAGTCTTCTGTACTCTTATTATTATATCATTTGTACTTTGCACTAAATAACTATAACAGTTTACGATTTACGACAATATTATGGACTATATAGACTAAAAAGGATTTTTGCAGTTATTTTAAAACAGTCATAACGGTTAGTTTGTTTTATTTTCAGCATGAGAAATGAGAAATGCGTAGTTCAGATTGTAGAGAATATAGAGAAACGAACTAAAAAATATGATAAATGATATTATGGCTTGCTTTTTGTTGAAAAATTGTTTGATACATAATTTTATAGATAGTTTACCTACATTTTCATGCAGGTCATTCCGCAAGTCATCAAAATGTTTTGTTCAGTTTGCAGTTTCATCAGTTATATTATTATTATTCATCGTCGTCATCATGATAATTAAATTGTATTTGTGTGGGACAAACACATGTACATATAAATAGTAGAATAAACAGAGAACTGGTCATTTCATAAAACTATTATCATGTAATGATGGTTTTACTATTATTTATTATTCCCTTTTTAACTATATTTACAGAGTACAGAGTGTGGACCGACGATGGAAAAAACGTTGAGCTTCTTTCGTACTTCTTCGTAAATATATTATGTACCTAGGTACGAAATTACAAATCTTCTTCTTCTTCTTCTTCGTCTTATCTCCTGCTGTGTAAGTTGAAATTTGAAATGCAACGGAACAAGTGGAATGAATGACATGTTAGATATACTAGATACAATGTACAAAGTACAAACCAAAAAGACATGACGAGATGGACAACAATAAAGATTGAAAAAAATAAAGTGATGCCCATCAGAGAAAAATTGTGTAGTTTGTAGTTTGGAGGATAGATACGAGAAATTGTAGTATTACTACTACTTACTACTGTAGTAGAAACAACAATAGTAATAATACACGAAGTAGCGGAGGGATGGTCGGTTGACGGTGCATTGTGTATTGTATATGTTGTATAATGTAATAAGCAATAATGTAAAAAATACATAATAAGAAAGGAAAATACACTTTACATATTCTATAGTAAATAGTAATGCATCTAAGATGTACATGGTACATACATTGTACATGTACATTTACACAAAAGTTACTCAAGTGAACTGTGAGTGAGTGAGTCGTGGATTCTGTTTCTGTGAACATATTACTGATATTACATATACTCATTATTCCTAGACATTTGAGTACATGCTTTTCACTGTGTATGTACATGATTATTCTTGTAGTTCGTTGTACAACATAACACAATCTATTATGAATAAAACGTTTACAATTACAAGTAGAATTGTGTGATGTGTGTGTGTGAAATGTAAAGTAGAGAGAGAGAGAGAGAGAGAAACAACGAGAGAGAGATAGACGGGAAAAAAGGTTTGACAATAAGAACAAGAGACGAAAGAGGAGAGAGACAGAGAGACAGAGACACGACACAGCGGTCGGCAAATGGAGTCATGCTTTTGTCAATGACACTGTCACTTGAGGTGAATTACCCGGCGAACAAACAACAAATTCTTGATTCTCAATTCAATTCTCATCCCTACAACGTCAAATAACTACAACTAATTCAATACCATTTTCTATTTTCTATTTCAACCACTTTAAAATTGAAAACTTGAGTTACTTCACCAATCGTCAGTGACTAGTGACTAGTGACAAAAAATACTGTCCGCATAATATATTTCAATATTCAATACAGAAAAAAACAGACTAAAAATAAATAAGATAGCCGTATTTACGTATTTAGATTTTAGATAGCCCCGCTGTTCTAAGTTCTAAGGATCCATAATCCATATAAATCTACAATATTTAAATCTGTGACTTTTGTGCTTCACACTTCATACTTCAAATTTCAGCTGTAAAAGGTAAAAGGTGTGTGACAGTGACTATTGACAAAGTGCAATACATAATGGAATTTCGGGGTGAAATAATAATTAGTAATAGTAATAATAAAAACAAACGTGACACGTGACTAGTAAATAGTGAATGAATTTGTGGGCTCTGTTTTGTGTTTATATTGTGTGTATAGTGTGTATAGTGCTTAAAATTTGAATGCCATAATAATAAACGCATAAAACGTTTTATACAAAATTCCCCTTGAATAAATAGACCAAAATGTGGTGTAGCTGTAAGAATATCCAAAGTTTACCATCAATTCCCCTACTCAGTTTCCATATATTAGTAGTAATACTACTAAAATTTACAACAGCTCAAAATAAAAACCATCTAAATAAAGATGAAGCACTGAATGGTCTGAAATATGTGTGGGGAGATGCACTTTCGGAACCGAATGCGAATGGACCCGATGGAAATCCATACCCTTGGTGAGATAATCTATAATTTTTAATCTACATATATAATGATATGTAATGGTTCAAGATTCAACAATTTCAAAAGCCATATGGCTTTCATGTGTAAATGATTATAAATTATGAATAATGATGATGGGGTTGACAGGGATCGAGCGGCCAAAATCGCTTCAAAACAGCGAAGTCCACGATTTTTCAGTGATGGACCAGCGGAAAGTCCTCAACTACTGTCTCCACAACAGACGCGTGACATTCTATTGAAAGCCTTTCAAGCTCAAGAACGTGGAGATTTTTTACCTGGAAGATCTTTCATGCCACCATCATTCAATTCTCCTCATGTGACTGAAGGTGACTCTGCGTCAATATCAGGATCAGGGTCAACAAAAACTAGATCCAGTAATTTGGGTCAACGACAAGCATCGAAACAATTTCGTAGTCATCGACAAGGACGAGCAGACTCCTTTCCAATGTCAAGTCTCACACACGGCAACAAAAGTTTGACTTCATCATCATCTTCATATAGACAGAGAAATAGTCAGGCTAATACTAACAAAAGAACTAGTTCATCAGGTAGTAGTAGTAGTACTACTAGTAGTAGTGGGAGTAATAATCAAATGAAAGAACCTGAACCCGAAGGTTGTGTCCCTTCCAGACTTTGTCCTTCAACTTACAATACAACTGCTCCACTTTATGGTAGGAAAAATATTATACATACATATATACATACAACATACATACATAGATAATACACAATATATTTTACTTGTGTTCACCCCTGTTTTTTTGTTATCTTTTTTTTCACTCTCGCTCTTATATTTTCTACGTAGATAATTGCAGAAAGCATTCTATGTAATTGTAATTATTACTCTTACCACATTATTATATCATTTCATCTTGATTTGTGATATTTTTTAGGTGTATCATTGACTTCTGGACAACCTGTGACCATTGTCCAAAAGTTCCCTGACCTTCTCCAACAAGTTGTCTTCCAAGTTTGTAAAACAACCGAATGTGAAGTTTTACAAGGGGAATGTGTCCAGACTTATCTTCCCTATTTATTTTTAGTCATTCCCCTCGGCCCTGTTACTCTCACAGGTGAATATAGTACTTTTATTTTTGAGTTTACATGACATGCTGTACTTATTTAAGTAGTAAGTAGTAGACATCTCTATTCAACTGTAAAATATAATATAGTGTAAAAAAATGTGTAACATTCTCGTGCACATGTTCTGAATCTTGAACGTGTGACAACACGTAATACATAATGTGTAGTAATGATGTAGTAATAATGATGACGTATTATATGCTTTTCCCCTATATATAGGTCAAGATTATGTGCTTGTTGAGAGTGGTTGTGTCTGCAGACCGAAATATGCACGAAGATATGATGAACCACCACCACTACCTTTTATTCAACCTCTTCAAAACTAAAATAAATATTATAGAGCAGTAACAAGTTATTATTAGTGTTTAGTGTTACATGTTGTATTAAGCACATCATACAATGTTCATCATCTACTTATGTATTAAATTCATTCATTTTTTAACGTATAAAGTATAAACTATAAATCGCTATACCGCAAAGTATATAAAAATCAAAAAATCATGTGTCATTTACAATCTACAATAATGTTTGTAAAAAAAAGCTGTACGTGCTGAAAAATTACAATTACATTTTTGTGCCTTTTACCTCATCACAACTCAATAGTTTGTAGATAAATATAATATATCTGTAGCGTCTATATGTATATATTACGTTCTTTATAACGAACGTTATAAAGGTAATTGAGCAGTGATATTATTATTATAGTGCGCAAATATAATTTACACACTTTGTGTAGATGTAAAGAGCGTACTAATATTTGGAGACTATATTCTACACATTGAGTTTATTGTTGAGTTCATTTTTGTACTTAAATAAATAAATAATAGAGTGCATAAAAAAAAATATATATAAAATATAAAAGGGCGATCGGTCATGGAGTTTGGGGTCGGGAAGTTATAAATAATAAAATATAGTATTATTTTTTTGTAAGCTTTATAGGGTTTAAGATGTCAAATGTTCACTACTATATTTATTCAATATACTTAAATACTTAATTATACAAAGTACCTATATGTTGTATCTTGAACTAACGTAATATTAATATGAGAAATGCTGATTTACATAATATCATACCTATGTATATCCATATGTATTATACAGCATTTAAATTATGAACCAGTATTAACCATTTGTACATATTTTTTGTAACATATTATTATTATATATACGTTTTTACCATTTTTTGTACTTTTACTATTATTGTTAACATTTTACATTAATGAGACTAATAAAAAGAATACAGACTTTTCTGTCTTTATTTTTACTCTAAAAAACTCATAATATTCTTTGTTTCTTTTTCATACATTCAAAACTCAAAACACCATTATCTTAAAAAGTATACAAGGGAAACATGAGAGAAATCATGCGAAGGCGAAAGAGAGCAAACTTGTGAAATTTGCGTATCGAACAAGAATTTGTGCAACTCAGAAATGCTTGAAAATATGCATAAAGATACCAAATTCAAAACGAGATGGACCATGTGCAAAAGTGCATTCTGAATTCTGAATGCGTGATTTTTCTAGAGAAATAAAATATTATAGTGTTTGTATAATTTATAATTAGTTAATTATGGTTAAACGGAAATTGAATTTAGTTCCTTCGGCACAAGTGACGAAGGATTTGCTAGGTAAAAAAGGGAAGAAGAAACGCGGATTGAATAAAGCAGCTTTGAAAAATGTAAATGCGAACAGTCTTCAGGCCGATCCAAATGTTGTTCTCCTTTCAGAAACAAGAAAATCAGATGATCCACCAGTTCTAAAGGTAACCATTTGATGTCTTGATACTATCAAGTTGATAACTGTAAGCTATAATATTAAATATTTTATGCATTTTAAATAATGAATTTTTGTTGTACGTATGATTTTTAGAAATTATGGAGAAACAAACAACGGGTTCTTCTATTTGGATCCAGAGGCATTCCATTCCGTGGTCGTCATTTAATGGAAAATTTAAGACGCCTTCTACCTCACACAAAAAAAGAGTCAAAGATGGACAAAAGAGATACACTTTTTTCAATTAATGAAGTAAGTTTTGAGTTTTGAGCCATGAGAGGAAAATATAAGTAGATAATGAACTTTATGTATTTAAGATTTCTAATCTACAATGTATAATACTTAACGTGCTAAAATTTGGATTTGGATTTTGATTTCAGATTTCAGAAATGAAAAATTGTAACAAATGCCTATTTTTTGAAGCACGAAAAAATACTGACATTTACATGTGGGCATCTAATGTTGGTAGTGGACCTTCAGCCAAATTTCTTATTGAAAATAGTAAGTACTATTTTTTAATATTTAAATACTAAATACTTTAATATAATACTTACATTACCATTCTGTGTATATATACTATACAAGTTGTTTTGTATGCTTAACACTTGAATTTATTAAAATTTTTTTTAAATAGTGAGTACAATGGAAGAGTTGAAATTTACGGGAAATTGCTTGAAGGGTTCTAGAGCTATTCTCTCTTTTGATCCTACCTTTTCATCCCTTCCACATTTTGAATTATTAAAAGAGTTATTTACTCAAATTTTTGGTACACCATATCATCATCCAAAAAGTCAACCTTTCATTGACCACGTCTTGACTTTTACAGTCCTTGATAATAGGATTTGGTTTAGAAATTTTCAAATTATGGAAGAAGATGGTTCACTTGTTGAAATAGGTAAGAAAAATCGTTTGTTTACATTTTGGCGAATGGATTAGCCATATACTAAATTATTAAGTGATTATGGAAGAGAATATGTTTAATAATAGAATTGATTACATATTATAGGCATACAGTCTTCTGATTGCTAATGTATTGTTTTTTTGTATTTCAGGACCAAGGTTTGCCCTTAACCCGATTCGAATTTTTGATGGTAGTTTTCATGGAGAGACAATCTGGAGTAATCCTAATTACGTTTCTCCAAATTCAGTAAGATTTATTTACTTTTGTGCTTTTTGTTTTCGTAGTATGTACATAGGAAAATGTGTAGTATGACGGTTAAAGTGCTATTGGTTCCATTTTTATTCACGAGTATCCTACCCCCTCATAAAATCCGTATCCGGTGGCGAGACGGTCTCCGTCACGCTCTAGAGAAATGGCCATTACTATGGCTAAGAGAAAAGGCTATTACTCTGGCTAAGAGAAATAGCCATTACTATGGCTAAGAGAAATAGCAGGGCGTACAAGGTTTCCTAATTCACATAAACCAATATGGAGGGTGTCTTAATTCATAATCGCCGACCTTTATGCGGAATGAAGATTGAAGATATGTTCAATTCTTTCTTGCAAGAGTGCAAGA